>MU278578.1:0-92622 GCA_022385745.1 Cubamyces sp. BRFM 1775
CCTTGCGCCAATACATTATGCCACGTCTCTATGCTTAAGGAGATGGTCACAAAGTCTGTCTAAATCACCTACAACAACGGACGGAACCGGGTTCCCGTACGAGTATTCCGAAACTAGAAACTGAACCCGAGAAGCAATCGTGCCAGTCCTCTCGAGCAGCGCGGTTGGGTGGCCAGCAAGCAGTGCTGGAGCTATGATGCGTGAGACGCTTGCGCTCACAAGGAGGATATCGGCGGGTTGAACCTCGGGCCGAATGGCACGGCACTGGGCCAACAGCGCTCTAAAGAACGAGTCTGGAGCAGTGAAATGAGCTGGCAGAGGCTCGCTGACAGACCGAACTTGGGACCGAAGTAGGGGCGGGAGGAGGTGTTGCACAGTTTCTTCAGAGTAAGGCGGTATGACGAGGACAGAACGTCCCTGTCCCAACAGAGTCGCGATGGCGCGTTCCGCATCATAGTAGGGAGCAGGTTTGAGGATCACGGCCATCGCATCGGCGACAAGCCGTGACTGTAATTGAGGCGCTATTGCTAGCTTCTTCGCAAGCGCCTGCAGGGCGCCGTGAACGATGATTGCCATCGACAATGCAGCAGCCAGATTCTTGTAAGCTACCAATGCTTCGGTCTCGATGTATCGCAATAGGATATCCTCCACGGTTTGTCCGTGGTGCACAAACGGTAGCCACTTGTCAAGCGCGCACCGGAGAGCGGCTTCTCTATCCTGGAATAGGAAAATACATAAGCCAGACAGCTGCATGCGAAAAGTGACACGGCCCTGCTATATGTGCACGTACCAAGACCACTCCGAACAAGTCGAGAACAACAATACGCGGGCTCCCCAAGGGTATCTCAGGAAATACCAAGGACAGCTCTGGAAAGGCCCATGGAAGCCAGGACACCCATACGAATTGCGAGTTGTCCGATTTAGGCGTAGAGTACGAAGTCGTGTCGGTGGCTTCGTCCATTGCTTCTTCTTCCTCCAGGGTGATGCTAGGTCGATGAACAGGAAGCTGTCTGGCAGCCTCTCGAAAGGATGGGTCATACTCGAAGGGCGTGCGGTGTATATTGGGATATTCCGCTTGCACGGGTACGTGGTGCTGAGAGCGGTTCTCCTTATAGCACGTATTCAGCATAATCAACTGATGACTTTAGCGGTGGACACGCACTGTTCGCATATTCCGAACCCACAGTATGGTCCTCTCGACGCCCTCCCACCTGTAATCCTTGCAGACCCTATCATGGGCGCTCATGTGAGGTCTGGCGGATGATTGGGAACGGGGCACGTGTACTCACTGTACGTAGAGGAGGATTTCTTCATATATGCCCACTGGATGTCCAAAGACAGGCGCCTCGCCATTGTAGTAGAATGCAAATTGATACGCTTTCGGGTTGTTCAATTGACTGAACATGTACGTTGGATCCCACCCGCCTTGGACGAACGTGAACTCGGACAAGTCATGTTTGTCCCAGTTGGCCACCCGTTCAGCCCATTTCTCCTGCTCTTTGGCCACCCAGTATTTACACAGCGCCTTGGTACCATCGCGTACCGCCTGCCTGAACCGAAGTATGCTGTCCTCTTCAAGCTGACACATCACATCCTCCACCGGTGACGAGCCAAACATATGGATCCAAAGAACGGGGATCGCGTGTAGATAGAGCGGCCGGCGGAGCGCCCGATCGGAGCAAGGCAGAGGGACTATTGATGTCAATTCTTCATTTCCAGCGTAAAAGGAACCGGACTGAATGGAGCGTTTCGGACCTAGGGTGAGAGACGCATTCACGATAGGCAGTGGCGATGGTTCTGACGACACAGCACAAAGCTGTGGTGGGCGATCGCTGTCCTCTTGATAATCTGCGGGGCTAAAGCGCAAAGCCCAGAATAATGAGGTAGGGATCCGTCCAGCTGCAAGTCGACCAGAACGGGGAAGCCAGTACGAGCTCGCAACAGGGTCGAACCGGACAACAGTGAAGGTATGGGGCATGCTTGTACAGGCTCCAGGGCTCTCGTACGATAACAATGGACGAAAAATAGTAGCGTGGCGAGAGCCGAGAGATAGGTGGTATGTTGTTGTGGTGGGGATCTGGGAGCACGAGAACCGAGGTATGATCCATAGGAGCAATCGGAGATTGGAATATGTATCTCTGTGACTACCGCAGTACGTTTAGTTTTGTTGAACTCCGCTTATAGGTATCAATTTCAGAGTACGATACGATCTTACTTCCCCTGAATGTCTGTGACTTACTACGCTTACTAATGCTATAAAACATCAACGTCAGCCAGGATGAGATACCCTCTACATCGCTTGTACAACGCACCGGAGCATGCATCCCAGATCGCACGCACCTTTGAGTGCCCGAACTGCTGTAGACTGCTGCCAGTCGCAGCGCAGACCGTTGGTCTATGAAGACAGACCTAAATGCGCATGTACCCGAGCTTAAGCCCGGAAGGCTATCGCCACTTGAGGCTAATCTCCCACTGAATTTGTTCAGCATTCAAACACCGTAGTGGCTGCCATCAACAGACAATGTGGACCTCGGTCCTCCCAGTCTTCCCTCTCGCCCCCCCTCGCGCCTCTCACGCCCTCGCGAACAGCACGCGCCCCTCGCGGACAGGTCGCGCGACTGTCAGCGTACTCGCACGGGCGGTTCTGTACGCTCTAATATTTTAGCACGTAAATCACGATTCATTCATATAATCGCACGATTTGCAGACTGCCTCAGCGCGTTGCTCATGGAGAGCTCGATGTTGTACGCTCCGCGGCACGTCCCTAGATTCAAGATCTGTAACTTCCAGGGAACATGTGCATCAATGAATCCCAGTACATCCAAGTGGTCAGAGTACATACTAGCAGACCTTGCAAAACTGCAATGAAGTGGTACTGGCACCTGTCGTCCCTGCGGCATCAGACATTCAGTGTGGGTCGTGAAAGATCGCGCAGTGATCCTACAGCGGGCTTGCACTTAAATCTAGTGCAACAAGGAGGGGAGCACACGATCGATGCGTTCATCAGGTGCAAATACTCACACCTGCGCAGTCATAACCGGTGAGGGCTGCGCTCGGACAGAGTACGGCGCACACGCAACATGCAACCACCGTCCAATAGTCGAATGTATTACTTTTGGCGTTGCGCCGCGAAAGCAGTAGGATAGCATTGCGCATACGTATAGCATATCTAGATCTTCCCGATGAGGAGGTTGCGGATGTTCTCGCGCGCGGTGATGCGGACGGTGTGGTAGAAGGACCAGTAGTCGAGCGTGGACGAGAACACGTCCGCGAGACCGAAGGGCAACATAAGGGGGATCCATCCTGTCACAAGGGGCGTCAGCGAAAGCCCCGCAACGGAATATGCCAGCGTGAAGACTCACCCCTGGCATACTCGAGCGCAAAGCAGCCCTCGTGCATCTTGTACTGCTTGACATGACCGCGGGGGAGGTGGTGGACCTCCCCAGGGCGATAGACCTCCATCTCCAACTTCGGGGGGTCGAACGCCCACTGCTCCCCGACGAGGATATTGAAGTAGTCGTCCGCGGTGTGCATGCCGGTGTGTCCCTCCGTGCCCAGGGGCGTGCCGAAGATGATGAGGTACTCGGTGATGCTCGCGTGGATGATGTACATGCCGCCCATCGCGCCGCCAGCGTTGTTGAGCACCCACTCGGACGAGTTGGGGTTGAGCGCGATGACAGAGGACGGGTACTCGGTCGTGAGGTTGGAGACGATGTAGGGAATGATGGAGTTGATGTCTCCGGGGTGGGCACGCACGGCGGCCTGCGCGAGCTCGTGCAGAGACTCGGGCGTGAAGACGTACCAGCGGTCCTGAGGAGACGCGGTCTGGTCAGCTATTGCAGCGCGTTGAGTGAAGCTACGATGCTAACCTTGATACGGTCGAGGAAGCTACACGTCAAGTAGACGACGAACGCGATGACGGCGCGCGTCGCCCACTTCATGAGGCAACTTGCGGGGTTGGCGCACGCGCCTGCTGCCTGTGCAGGCTTTCCCGACGACTTTTTGGATGGCATAGCGCGCGAAGAGGGGACGGAAGGACGCCTCGGAAACGGGCGAGGTGGGATTTATACGCCCAGGCTGAGCGCGAGTGGGACGATGTCGGGTCGCATTTTGGGTGGGTTGCCGTGAGCGCCCATGCTGGCAGTCCAAGGGAAGACTCGTCCGACGCGCGCTCGTCAGCAACGCTGACACCGTGTCTTGGCTGGTTCGGCTTGGACTGCAGGGGAACAATGAGCCGAACTGGGAGAGCCGAACCAAGGAACAATGCGGAGGAGCGCCGGCCACGTTGATTGAGAGACGCGTCTGTCCGGATCGGGGCGTGTACCGTGTCACTCTCTCTCTTGCCTTTCTCTCCTCTCCCTGTCCTCTCTTCTGCCCCGCCTCCAGTTACCCCCTATAACTCTCGGACGTGATACCCCTCGCAAAACGACGCAATCTCTCCCGGGCGGACGTAAAACAAACACCCAAGTCAAAACCAGGACATCGTTGACTACTTGCTAGCACACGCAAATTCGCGTATACACCACATTACACGCATATCCATCATGGCCCCACGCACGCGCAAATCAGCACCCTCACCTTCACCAGCACCCGAGCGCAATGGCGACGTACCGCCAGCGGTACCACCCAAGGACGAGACCTCCCCCGTCGTAGATGTTGACGCGCTTCTGGCGCCCGTACCAGGCGAGGAGCGCGAGGAGGTCAAGGTCAACAACGCGAGCGCGACAGACATGAAACACGCATGCGACGATGCTCTCAAACGCGTACGTATCTGGTCATAATATTTCCCATGTACCTCTCTTCCCTGTAACGGATGCGCAATCTCGCCGAGGGGGTCATCCTTCCATGATAGTCTGACGGGACTGTCGCGTGCACTTATCCCCGAGTCGCTCCAACCCTTGCCTACCCGTCGACGCCCCGTTACAGTCGACGGTCCCATATGTGCCAACGCATATCTGGACTGTGAACGACTATCACACCATCTCAGGCGAACCGCCTTTCCCCTTTGCCATCTATTCAAACTCTATATTGCAACACTCCACTGACGCTTGCCTGCGCGTAGTTCCTATCACGACCAGACCTCTTCAAGCAGATCCACACGCACACAGACGTCCGCCTCGCGCTCGGCTGGCTCTCGGTGCTCGTCGCCGGGGCGACAGGGCTCTACGGCTGGAGGGTTCCCTTCGAGCAGAGCAAACCTGCGGTATGGGCTGGAGTCATTGCGTGAGTTCATCTTATCTCCGTTGAACTTGCGGCTGTGGGGCCGTGTGGGGCCTATAAGACAGGTCTGGCTGACTCTGGGTCTGCAGATATGTGATCTTGACGATCGCGCAGACACTGTACGCCTACTTCATCGAGGGCGACGTCGTCTTCGTCGGGAAGCGGAAGACGTTTGACAAACGCGTAAGTACCGCCCTCTCTGCCCTTCCTCTCTCTGCCCTCTTCCGCCAATCCTCACCTCCTTGCTTCCCTGTCCTCTCACAGATCGTCACCGAGCGGATAACGATCACGTCCAAGACGACGCCCTCGACGCCTTCGGCGCCACCAGCGTACGCGCTCGGGCTCGCATATGTGCGCTCTGCCGCGGGCGGGAAGACGCTCCTGGGAAAGGGCCGCACGCACGAGGAGCGGCCGTACACCGAGTTCTTTGACGAGAATGGCGTGATGGACCAGGAGCGGTTCGAGAGATGGGTCGGGGGCGTCGTTGGGAGGGTAATGGATGGGAAGACGCAATAGGTCTTTCGGGCCCCTCCTCTATGGGCGTGCGCTGCTTGGTTGGTTGGACAGGGAGGCAAAATGCTGACATGCGGTGTGGTTGGGGCGGGATGGTATGCGCTATGAGTATGGGCGTGTGGAGTGGTATGGTTTCGGTATTTACTAGTTACTGCATAGGTAGGTCTCGACCGCGATGGTCTCTCTGTACGTGTACATGTAATTGGCCAAGGTCTCTTTCGAGCTCGGGCTCCGTAATTTGCGTGGGCTGCAGCTGGTGTATCCGAGCCCGTTCGGTGTCAACATGTCGGTATCGTTATTGTATACATATGACTGGCCCCCGCCTGAGGTGCCGGGTTCAGGAAGATATGATGGTGCGTGTGCCAGAAACGTCTGGGTAGCAGTTGCACTGAAATGTATTGTTGGACAGGATGATACGGATGCAGCAAACTATCCAACGTGCGATGCAGCTGCAAGGCCCAGTTATAATCGTACCTCAGCGGATCTCCCGTCGCCGTAGACCTTAGACCAAGCATCCAGGTTGCCTTCTGCTCATGATATGCACGCTGCCACCCAGGCCATCTGCTACCCGCATCCTAAGGGTCAGATTCGGATTAACGCCCCGCCACTTGGGTGGTCGCAGAGCGCGGTAGCGACCCACGTCGAGCTCCGGTCCCTCGAGTCCTGCATGGTTTTCATCACGGCATCCGCAATGTTATCGAATGCTTGCCAAGCGGACGCAGAAGGCCTCTGCGTATATGATTCTCTGATAGCATATAGCGTTCTCAGGCTGCTCTAGCCTTGACCGCAGTGCGGGTCTCATGCCAGAGACATGACGTCACATGCTACATACCCACGAGCTATAAGTACGACGCGCTCTCAGACGCGTTATGTCCGCCTTCTCCCTTCTCGCCGCCACCACCGCCCACCGTCTGTCGACGGCGGCAATCGCACACAAATCGTCTGCTGTTACTGTTCTGAGCGGCTGTAGGTTCGCGCATAGTATCATGAGCCCCCCGAAGAGGCAGCGCACGGACGACTACGTCCTTTACTACGTGAGTCCTACTCCAGACATAAGTTGCACATCCTAGATACTGATTGAACTACGGTACTAGTGGCCTGGGTTGCCCGGGCGCGGAGAGTACGTCCGCCTCGCGCTCGAATACGCAGGGATTCCATACACCGAGAAGTCCTCCAATCTCATGCAGATCCTCTCCTCGCCCGAGAAGATCGGGACGCCCCCGCACTTTGCGCCGCCCGCCCTCCAGCTGCCCTCAGGCCGCGTGATCTCGCAGACCGCGAACATCCTGAATCACATCGCGCCGCGGTGCGGTCTCGCGGGGGAGTGGGGCAGCAAGCTCAGCTCGCACGGTGAAGACGGGCGGGAGGCCGTGCGCGCGCTGAGCGAGGAGGAGCTCGAGCGCGCGGAGGAGGAGCGGAGCGTCGTGAACCAGCTCGTGATGACCGCGCTCGACTGGCAGAACGAGACGCACGACGTGCACCACCCGATCGCGAGCTCGCTCTACTACGAGGACCAGAAGGCGGAGGCGGCCCGCGCGGCGCAGGTCTTCCGCGAGTCGCGCATCCCGCGCTTCCTCGAGTACTTCGAGAAGGTCCTCGTGTCGAACCCGGACACGGCGAAAAAGGCAGATAACCCACACGCGCAGACGTACTTGGTGGGGGCGCGGACAACGACGGCGGACTTGATCCTGTTCCATGTCATCGACGGCGTGACGTTCCAGTTCCCGAGGCGCATGGCGAAGCTCAAGGAAAGCGGGAAGTATGACCATGTGTTCAAGCTGCACGAGCGCGTCCAGGAGGAGAAGGGCATCAAGGAGTACATCGCGAGCGGGAGAAGGCAGAAGTTTGGCTTGGGTATCTTCCGCCACTACGAGGAGCTGGACGGAGAAGAGTAGCTTTCATTCAATGTGGAATAAATGTACAACGTGTAACAATAGCAATGCTCATCCCTGTGCTACATTCGAGATGCAAGATGAACAGAGAAATATCATTGGCGACAGCGCTAGGATTGACTAGGTGCATTCTGGCCTTACACTCTCATCTCCGGCAACCACTCGACCTCCCACTACCTAGCGCGACAATCGACGGCAGTCGCTGGTAATATCCTGCAAACGATCATCTTGCCTGCAAGGGTATGTCATTATCGCCAAGCTATGCCTAGCCTGGCAGGGATCCCGCGGATTTGCTGATGTCAAACGTTCACTCTCAGGCCAAAGAGCGCTAACTAGTGACTCACAGAGCCAGTGTAATCCACGTCATATCTTCGGCACTCAGGATCCCCCTGAATCTCTCCATCTACAACACAGTATGGACCCGGCGGGCTTCCTCTGCTCCTATAACGTATGTGGAATATATCAAGTCACCCATCTCCTCGGTAGTGGTTCCAGTGGTACGCCTCGATGATTCGTTGTGTTTCAACGTCATGCTACCATCAGAATTGTCAATAGGGGATGTCGTGCGAGCGTTCAACACCCTCACCGGTGAAGACGTTGCAATCAAACTATCGCGCCGTCCGACCGACGAGTCACTCGTGTCGACGAGCCTGGAATACGAGATATCAGTCTACAAGCTCATCCCTGACGGGATCCCCGGGTTTCCTTCTATCCATTATTCTGGACAGGATGCGAATCACAATGTCATAGTGATGGATATACTTGGACCAAGCCTGGATGCTTTACGACGAACATGCAGAGGCACATTCACTCTGCGTACAATCTGCATGCTCGCCGACCAGATGGTATGGCAGCCACGATCTCCATCAGCGTTCGATCGCTCGCTCATCCGTTGAGGCATATAGCTACATCGATTGGAGTTCTTGCATTCGCGCTGCCTCGTCTCTTGTGACGTGAAGCCGCACAACTTTGCAATGGGTGCAGCGAACAAAGACGCGAACACCGTGTACATGTTCGACTTTGCCCTTGCGAGGTTGTACATCGACCGTGAGACGGGACAGCACCTACCGTTCTGTAAGCGTCGACACGCGAAGGGGACTATTCGGTATGCGAGTGTTGCGGCTCATTACAGACACGGTGAGCTGCACTCTCGCGATCATCGTTGCATGATGCTTATGAGTGCTCAGAGGTTTCACGGAGGGACGACATTGAGTCTCTACTGTATGTTCTTTTGGAGTTCTACCATGGCACGCTGCCATGGAACAACATACCTGCGCGTGACTATCGCTCAGAGCTGAAGATCATGCTCGATATGAAGGCGGACGTCTCTCCCGCAAGCCCTTTCGGCAAATACCTTGCACAATCTCCTCCGGAATTTGCAGCGTATCACGCTCACTGCATACAGCTCGCTTTTGGAGAAAGGCCGGATTACACCTTGTTACGCAGACTGTTCCAAGATCGCATGCGTCGGGAGGGTTGGCGAGCTGACTCACAATTCGACTGGGTCAATGGTTCAGCGTTGGACAAGGGAACATTGCTGCCGGAGGAATATGTCGTAGACATGAGATTCGTAGAGGAGAAGGAGTGGAACCCCAACTACATGTAAGCCACGGGCAGTCTGTATACATCCTCGTACTACGTGGTACTAGTAGTACATCATGCAACTTCCCTATGTTCATGGAGTCGTTCACAGAGTACGTCTAGATCACCTACAACGAGGGATGGAACCGGATTTCCGTACGGGACCCGCGCAACCAGAAACTGAACTCGGGAAGCGATCGTGCCACTCCGTTCGAGCAGCACGGTTGGGTGACCAGCGAGCGATGCTGGAGCTGTTACTCGTGAGACGCTTGCGCTGACAAGAAGGATATCTGCCGGTCGAATGTCAGGACAGGTTCCACGGCACTGAGCCAGCAACGCTCTGAAGAACGAATCTGGAGCAGCAAAATGAGCAGACAGAGGCTCATTGGCTGACCAAATTCGAGACCGAAGGCGGGGTGGGAGGAGGTGTTGCATGGTTACCTCCGAGTAAGGAGGTATGACAATGATGGAACGTCCCTGTCCTAACAAAGCCGCGATGACGCGCTCCGCATCGCGATAGGGGGCAGGTTTGAGGATCACGGTCATGGCATCGGTGATGAGTTGTGACTGCACTTGAGGCGGCATTGCCAGCTTGTCCGCGAGCGTCTGCAGGGCACCGTGAACGATAGCGGCGATTGATGATGCAGCAGCCAGATTCCGGCGAGCCACCAACCCTTCGATCTCGATGTATCGCGACAGGATACCCTCCACATTTTGGCCGTTATGCGTGAACGACAGCCACTTCGCGAGCGCACACCGAATAGCGGCCTCTCTATCCTGGATTATAGAGTCATGAGCTGAACAGCGGCATGGCCTCACTGATTGTACATACCAAGACCACTCCAAACAAGTCAAGAACCACGATACGTGGGTTCCCCAGGGGTATCTCAGGAAACTCCAAGGCCAGTTCTGGGAAGGCCCATGTACGCCAAGACACCCATACGTATTGCGAATTGTCTGATTCAGAGGTGATGTCTGAAGTTGTGTCAGAGGCTTCTTCCATTTCTTCTTCCTCCTCGAGGGAGATAGGGCATCGACCATCTTCAAGGTGCTTTACAGCCTCCCGAAAGGATGGGTCAGTCTCGAAGGGCGTACACTGCGCGCTGGGATTATCCGGTTGCGCAGATACGTGGTGTTCAGAGCAGTTCTCATTCTGGACCATTCGCGTCCATTCAGCACGATCGGCTAACGGATTTAGGACTAAGCACGTACCGCTCGCATATCCCGAACCCACAGGATAGCTCTCTCAACCCCATGCCATCTGTAGTCCTTGCAGATTCTCCCATGGACACGTAAATGAGCTCTAGCAAGTAGAACGATGCATGCGTACTCACTGTGCATAGAGGAGGAGTTCGTTATATATGGTCGGTCGTTGTGCGAAGCCAGGCGCCTTGCCACTGTAGAAGAATGCGAAACAATATGCTCGTGGGTTGTTCAAGCGACTGAACATGTAAGTCGGGTCCCATCCATGCTGGCCGAACATAAACTCAGACAAGTCATGTCGGTCCCACTGGGCCACCCGCGCAGCCCATTTCTCCTGCTCTTTGTCCTTCCGGTATTTGTACAGCGCTTGAGTGCCGTCTCGTACAGCTTGCCTGAACCGACGCATGCTGTCCTCCTCAAGCTGACAGATGACGTACTCCAGTGGTGGACGGCAGAACATGTCGATAGAGATGACCGGGGTTGCGTGTACATAAAGCGGTCGACGGACCAGCCAGTCGGAGCAAGGCAAAGCGGCCACGGCTGTCAGATCTTCGTTCCCAGTGTAGAACGTGCCGGACAGAACAGCGTGTTTCGGACCCAAGGTAAGAGACGCATTCGGGAGGGGTACGGGCGAGGGATCTGGCGATACAACGCAGAGTTGATGTGGACGATCGCTTTTCTCTGAATTTTCGTTCAAGGTGAAGCGCAACGCCCAGAACGGTACGGTAGGGATCCGCGCAGCTGCACGTTGTCCAGAACGGGGAAGCCAGAATGAGCTTGCAGCAGGGTGGAATTGGGCAACAACGAGGGTGTGAGGCATGCTTGTTTAGGTCCAAGGACACTCTAGGATTGTAGTAAGCAAGGAGTTGTGTCGTGGCACAAGCAGAATGTCTCTCTCTCTGGCTTGGGCCCAAGCTACTGCAAGTCGATGGACGAATATCAGACGAACGCCTGCGCCCGGTGCTGCCGAGAGGCGCTCGCCGCTGACGCTGAGGAGAGACGCTTCTGTCACAGAAAATGTAGGCGAACGGTTATCTGTTTTCTTTGCATTATTCTTAAAAACCATCTGGTGCCACTTCCCAGTCACCACGCACAGTTCATACAGATATTTGACAACGCTCGAAGGAGTCGGATTCACGGACGTCCTATTCCCGAAGATAAACTCGACATCGGAAGCGATCGTGCCCGGTCGTTTGACCAACGAGGTAGGATGGCCGGCAAGCGACGCCGCCGCAACTATGCGCGCGACGTTTGCAATGACGAGGAGGACATCCTTCGCCTGTATGCCTGGTGCTAAATTTCTGCAATGCGCTAGTAACAACCCGAAGAATGCATCGGGAGCGGCGAAATGAATAGACAGAGGCTCCTTCGTTAGGCGTGCTTTGTCCCGAGGGAGAGGCGAGAGTATGCGTTGCGTCGTAATCTCCGAATGGGATGGAATCGCGTCAGCCGGACGCCTCTGCCGTGAAAGAGCCCCAAGCAGTCTGTCGTGAAAGAGCCCCAAGCAGTCTGTCGTTACGACAGATGCCTATTGCCTATTCTCTGATCTAGTACCGGATTCGTGGGTGGGCGGCTCGCTCTACTACGAGGACCAGAAGGCGGAGGCGGCTCGCGCGGCGCAGGTCTTCCGCGAGTCGCGCATCCCGCGCTTCCTCAAGTACTTCGAGAAGGTCCTCGTGTCGAACCCGGACACGGCGAAAAAGGCAGATAACCCACACGCGCAGACGTACTTGGTGGGGGCGCGGACAACGACGGCGGACTTGATCCTGTTCCATGTCATCGACGGCGTGACGTTCCAGTTCCCGAGGCGCATGGCGAAGCTCAAGGAAAGCGGGAAGTACGACCATGTGTTCAAGCTGCACGAGCGCGTCCAGGAGGAGAAGGGCATCAAGGAGTACATCGCGAGCGGGAGAAGACAGAAGTTTGGCTTGGGTATCTTCCGCCACTACGAGGAGCTGGACGGAGAAGAGTAGCTTTCATTCGATATGCAAACGATGTACAACGTGTAACAATAGCAATGCTCATCCCCGTGCACCATTCGAGATGCAAGATGAGCAAAGAGGAAAGAGTCATTGGCAGCAGCCCTAGGATTGGCTAGGTACAACAGCTTGCCCTTCCGCATCACAGGGCACAGCAGGCTGCTCGCTTCCACTACCGGACACAGCAGCCTCATCGTCTGCGCTAACATGCGCAGTAGGCTGCCCCTCTACACCGCTAGGTCCAACAGGCCGCCCTTCAGTACCACTACATACAGCATCCACCTTGCCCGCACCAGCAGCGTTGTGCCCAGCGTCTGCCTTCAGCTGCTCAGCAGCAGCAGCAGCAGCAGCAGCAGCAGCAGCGAAGAGCTCCGCTTCCTTCGCGAGGGCCTTGCCCAACGCCGCGAACCCCTCGACGATAATCGAAGGCACCGGGTGGCGGTAGCCTCCGCCGCCGAGGGCGAAGCTCACGAGGGACTCGCGGCAGTCCGCGCGCTCGACGAGGCACGTCGCGAACCCGCCCTCTTGTGCGCCGACGACGACGCGGCCCATCCCGGCTGTCGCGATGATGATCTCGTTTCGGTTGAGCAGCTTCGACTCCTCGTCGCTGTCGCTGTCCTTGTCCTTGTCGTCAGTACGAGCGGGGCCAGTGAGGCCATCCGCGCCGCCTGCCACCCCGGACGTTGCGTCTGCAACGGCGTTAGCTACTCCTCGTAGATTCGAAACGACGCCCTCGGAGCAGAACTCCTGGAACGTCGAGCCAAAGGCCGGGTCCCGGGTGAGCGAGGCGAAATGCACGGACGACACCTTGGGAAACACGCGCACGCCGTCGAGCGTGCCCGCGGGCAGGACGCGTCGCGCGTGCTCAAGCGTATCAGAGGGAGAATGCGGGGGTAGGCAGACGAGGCTGTATCCGCGCCGCTTCAGATCTGCGATGGTGCTACCGGCGTCGGGGTAGGGATGTGGAGTGAGGATGGTGGTGAGTGCGGTTGAGAGGAGGTGGGCCTGCTCAGAGGGGTCTATATGGAGCTGCTCTGCGAGAGCTTGGAGGCCTCCTTGGATTATCGTTTCCAGGGTGATCTCGTTGCAGGATTCGAGATCACGTTCGGTGAACGCCTCGTAGTGGACGTATCGTCGGACGACGTCGTCCAGGCCACAAGTACGTGGGACGAAGGGGAGCCACTCTTGCAGGGCGCGCCGTATTGCGTCTTCTCGGTTCTGACACAAGCCTCGATAAGCTGAACGACCGAGGGATATAGAGGTCCCAACAAAGTAGATGACGGCGACATACCAGAATGACACCGAACACCTCAAACGCGACGACCTTGACCAGGCCGCACTTAACAATGCTGTACTTGCCAGCCAGCTTCGGAAATGCCGGTGGGAGGATGGGATCCGTATCTGGATCGTACTCATGGCTTCCGTCGCTATTTGGACTCGAGCCAGAGCCTACCCTGTTCGCGTCTTCATCAGCAGCAGTTTGCAGCTGAGGATCGATCTCGAATGGGTTCCGCATTGCGAACAGTGCTTGTGCGGCCGCATGCAGTGCGGGATCATTGTGCGCGGGGAACGTTGGCGCAGCGCTTTCATTGGCTACCGTGCCCCCTTGCGCTTCGACGTTTCGCTTGCTTTGAGTCTCGACATGTGCATTGTCTGCAATTGGATCGCTTTGGGCTTCAGCAGATCGGTTATCCTGAGCCTCAACGACTACTAGCACGTAGTTGGGAGTCTCAGCCATCGCACTATCCTGAATCTCAGCGGACCGGTTGTCCTGAGTCTCAGTGGCTGGGCGCCCTTGACTTCCGCTCTGATTGCTCAAAGCTTGGAAGATATACTGCATACGGCTTGGTGAGCGAAGCAGATTCGCAATAGAGATAGAGTACGAGATTACAGTACCTGTCTCGTTTCTCGCACCCAGGCGATGGTGGCCTCGACGCCGAACCAGCTGTAGTCCTTGCGGATTCTATGACGTATTGCTCAATGTGTGTACACGCAAATCGCTCGTGAACCCACGTACTGGTTATACAAGTACAACTCATGGTAGATGTAGCTCGTGTATTCCACAGGGCGATCGCTGCCCTCCAGAAAATGAAAGGCATACGCCTGCGGGTTGTTGAGTCCTCCGAGCACGTAAGGATCTTCCGGGCCGGAGAAAGTCGACCACTCCACAGGCACGTCCCCCATGGCCACTTGACCGCGAGCGGGACGTACGACCTGCCTCCAATAGTCTAATTCTGACTGGATATTGTCCAGGGCGATGTCCTTGAACTTGAGGAGGCTGGTATCGTCAAGCACGTACGATATCCTCGTAAAGGGCTTATTGAAAGACCAATGAATCCTGATCCTTGGCGTCGTGTGAAGGTAGACCGGTATCTGCAAGGCGAGCTCGAAGGATGGCAATGGTGGCTTCACTACCAGCTCAGGGTTCTCATACGCTCGGGAGCTCGAGAACTTGGAGGCCTTGGGGCCAAGGACCAAAGAAGAGTTGGCTATGGGGATTGGGGAGGGTATGGTGGAGACAACGTAGAGCAGCGTTGGATTCATGATGGGAGTATCCTTGTAGTGCTCTTCATCCGCCAGACTGACACGTAAAGCCCAGAACGGTTGGGCTTGGATCTTGGCCGCCGCCAAACGTGCAGATGGGGTCAACCATCGGGATGAAATCCATGGGTCAAATAGGCAGACCACAAATGAGTGGGGCATGAGGAGCGCTGAATACGGTGCTGTAGCGTTAGTAGTGCCGCGACCAAGTTCTCAATGGTTGTATTGTTGAGATGTCCTCCACGATTCTTGCAACCGCTGTCAACGCATGGACCGATGAGTTAGTATAGGTCAAGTTGCGATAGCCGCTGATAGGCATGCCTTTGGTTGTGTTTGCCCTTGTTAGCACAGACGCCCATACCACTTGTCCACGGCCCCAGACGGCCCCTTGCGATTCTGTTATACACAACTCATCCCGAGGTCTGGTAAATATTGGATATACTGATACAAAGTAAGGAGGATAATGCCCAATCGCTCAGGGCTCGAAGAACGTTATTTGCCCCCACCGTGCATGTTCCTCCGCATGAATCAGCGCCGCGTCCCAATCCTCCAGGCCAAACGACCAGCTCTCGCCCCTAGTCAGATCCAACACGCCCGCCTTTGCCATCTTGATCATGTCGAACACCGCCTTCCGCTCGTACATCCACTTGCCCGTGATGCGCAGGTCGTTCCGTACGATCGCTCGGTGTGGCATCGCGATGTCCTCGAAAATCCCGCCCATTAGGCACGCGCGACCACGGACGCCCAGGGCGAGGAGGCACGCCTTGAAGTGGAACGACTGTGCTGCCATATGAGGCGAAATGTCCAAGTAGCAGTCGACGGGGCCGATCGCAGTCGTCAGGCTCTCGGCATCGGCATACTCGCTCATCCGTACAGTGCGCAGACGGCCCGCGTTGACGTACTCGCGAAGCCCATCCTCAAGACGGCGTAACCCCTCCTCGCTGCGCCCGAGCGCGACGACGCGTGCGCCCATTGCAAGGGCGACCTCCACCGCAGAGCCGCCGAATGCGCCGGTCGCGGGGGCAATGACGATGCTCTCGCCAGTGCGTAGGTCGACGCCCCCATCCCCGGTGAGGCCGCCAAAGGGGATAACCATCTGCGCGAGATGGAGCCAGTGCACAGGTTCGGCACGCAGGGTACCCACCCCAGCTCCGATGACGTCCGGTACGCGGTAACAGTTCTCGAGCGGCACCTTGACGTACTGCGCCCAGCTACCGTGCCGCCAGCCGTCCTCGTCCTGAACGAGCCGCGTGACAGGCGCGCCGTCTAGGCCTCCCTGGGACACGCCCTGCAGGCACCGCTGGTTGGGGTCATCGCGTGCGTGCAGCCAAATCTCGCTCAAGACGAGGTCACCGACGCGGAGTATCGTCGCGTCGCTTCCCAGAGCGACGATGTGGCCGACTGCGGCGCTGCCGGGGACGTATGGTTTGGGGTAGTCGTACTTCCTCACACCGGTGAGTACCTCGCGCGCGTAGGTGATGATGCTTGCTGCAGTGACACGGATGATGGCGCTGCCGAGAGAGGGCGTGTACATGGGCATCTCGCGGACTTCGAGAGGCTGCGTCGTGGAGGTGAGGACGAGAGCGCGGTGGGTCGGCGGAAGAGTGGGCTCAGACATCTTGGAGGAATCAGGAGTTGGTGAGTACCGCCGTGGGCCCCTCGCATGCATCTTAAATACCAGTCGTGCTGCTGAGTTGTGGACAGTCTTGCAGTCGCGATGGCAGGTCGTGCGACGAGGAAGCTGCGAGTGCCAATAACTGCTATCTGCGCGAGTGGCCTCCAAAACCCACACGGAACTCCTGTATATTCCCTCGAGCTGCGGATCGCTGGATTAGCGGTTACCGCATAGTAGGGCGCACATACCACATGAGCATCGTCCTAACGTTCATCGTGGCCTGGGTTGGTGAATTAACGCAGTCATAGGGTCAAAGGATGCGCAATGGAGGTGTCCAGTACCTGGCCCATCCCAGTTCGAAGTCAACGTCTGAAGTCCTTCGTCCTTGACGCCTTCAAATCCTTCATGTCGGCAAGCATGGTACCGTCGCATGCTCTGCTCTCGCAGTTATCCACATACATACCCGTGCCAATGCTGCATCTCGACAGCAATCGACCGGGGCGAACGGACGTGCGCCGCGCAGAGCTCTCCGTCTCCACTTCAAATTCCGAACTTTGCGTGTACTACGCCGTGGGGACGAGTAGCTTCGGCATGCGCGATAGAGAGACGTTTCTTCCTATCTGCCTACTCCGAACATGCTTTATGTAACCAGAGCTGCTCGACCGAAATCCGAGGAACGAGCGCTTCTCAGGCTGGCCTGGGGCGTGCCTGTTGGTGGTCGGAGTACAGATATCGGGTAGGTGTACTCATGCTCACTGTGAGTCTGACGCCCATGACCTTGTCAAACTCAGGGAAGGCCCGGCCGATCGCGACCGCCGAACAGTACAGTACCGTTGGCGACACACAGGCATTAAAAACAGTCCCTGCCTTGAACTTTGAAGTACACAGCTGATCAGCCAGACGAAAATTCCGCCGACGTAGTCCGAGAGGTTGTATTGTCTCCGCCTGCATTGTCCGTAACTCTTTAGCCAACGTCACAATCATGACACATTCCACGGGCAGCAACATTGGCGGCGTATACACACCGCTCCCCGATGTTATGCTACATGGTGGCAGGATTCCACTGTGGCTCCTCTAAAAAGCTCGTATGGACGTAGTATTCCTCGGGGAGGAGGGTGCCTCCCGGTAGCGCTGAAGGGTCGAGCCAATCAAATTTGCCGCTATTGATGCCGTCGTTGTCCTGTGGCGCCTGTGGACACCACCCTTCCAGAGCGATCCGTTCCCGAAAGAGATTACGCAGCAGCGCATAATCCGGGGTCGCGCCATACGGGAGGGAGATGCAGTGCGTGTGGAACGCGGCGAACTCTGGCGGAGAACGAGAAAGCACTTCGCCCATGATGATCGGATCGGCCTTCATGTCTCCTATGCGCTGGACTTTGGCCGGCCAAGACGGTGCGAGCGCCCCTTTCCAAGGCAGCGCCCCGTGGTAGAATTCGAGGAGGACGTAGAAGAGCGACTCGAGGTCGTCCATGCGCGATACTTCTGCTCATCGTGTTCCCCCCCGTTCCGTTCGCCCCACACAAACACACGAGACGATGGCAAGGGGTACACGAGGATTGAGTCAGCGACGGTGTGGTGGATAGTCACTATGGCGTGGCGCGTCCTTTCACTCACCATGAGATGAATGTGCTGCTATGCTCGCATAGCGCACGGTACCTGTAGCGTGGCGGCGTCCGCTGTCGGGTATATGTTCTCCGGTAGCGGGGTCAATATACATCTTGGCATGCTCCAGGTCGAACAGATGCACGACGCCTGAGCGACTGCCATTGCCCATGGCAAAGTTGTGCGGCTTAATGTCGCCATGCACCAATCCTCGTGAATGCAGGTATTCGAGCCTGGTTATCTTTTCGATGGTCAGGTACGGGCCACGAACAAGGAGGAAGTGATCTGGGATTGAGACTCACCATCTGATCAGCCAGCATGCAGATCGTACGCAGCGAAAACCGCCCCCGGCAGAGCCGGCGGAGCTGGTCCAGAGTCGGACCAAGCATCTCGAGGATCAACACCTGGCAGTTCCCGTCCTTGCCTGACCAAAGCACTTTCGGAAAACCCTCGGCATGGTCGGGGATGAGCTTGTAGACCGCTGTCTCGTACTCCAGCCGGAGAGGCCTCTTGGAAGGCTCGCGTGGCAACAATTCCAGCTTCATAGCTACTTCTGTGCCGTCCAAGATACTGAAAGCATGCATCAAAGAACCTGGAAGTGGCGTAATCATGAACACATAGTATGTAGCATACTTGTCAGGACTTACTGGCCGGGCCACGGCCAAGGGTATAGTCCACTTCATATATTCCGCAAACAGTGTATGGCAGGACGTACTCCCTAGCCCCATACGCATTGCTGGACAACGCCATGGCGCTTTATGCCGCAATTGACGCAGTGGAGTTGCAATATATGGCTAGAGGGGAAGCTGCAAGAAACCGCAAGATATAGGTATGGACCGACTTGAAGCCGAGACGAGCAGAACTCTCGTTCCCGAAGCGAAGGGCGATAACTAGGGCTAAGGAAGACCACTGAGCGAGTGCTTGTGGCCTCCGTAGCAAATGGGACGTTTGTGAGGAATACGGGCACAATACGGAGCAGCAATCTGAGGCAGGGAGTTCAACGGCTCAGCGCTCAGCACGCGTGCCCCTGCCCTGGCACATGAGAGTGAAAGCGCCCGCCGCCAAACGTGTCCGGCAAACTCCGTTTCTTATAACTTCCTCGAGACGGCGCAACCCTTAGCTTGAGCTTCTTCCGAGTCGCCGGACCCGAGTGCGACAGAGCGCGCACCGTTTGCGAGGATGATGTCCAACTGCGGACTCGCCGAACGCGCGCGCCGGTGGCAGGTGCGATGACAATGCTTTCGTTTGGGCGTAGGTCAACGCCCCCATATCCGTATCCGGTGAAATCACCGAAGGGGACGGCCACTGTCGTGCACAGGCCTCAAGATGAAGCTATGAACCTACAAGCGGCACAGTTGAGGAGCAAAACCAGGCAAACCCACCACAACACTTGAGGACGGACTTACCTTGGGATGCGTCTCCAACGCTCCAATCCGGTCAACTCAAAGTGAGACGTTGAGCAAACAATCACACCAACAGCGCTGCGGTTTCGGAATCCATTCGATTGATACCACAGAAACAGAAAGACACACGCAACAGAGAGACAAATGAGAGAGGAAGACTGAGACTAGGAATCGTACAATACAAGGTCAGGCCGGGGGGATACTCGCACCGACGCGCATGACACACACAGAGACAGAGAGAGATACAACACACAACGTCCGTCCCCTATCCCTCCTCAACCCACATACAACACGCGGGAGATGGCACACAACCTCTCGCTCGAGAAGAGGGATACGCCACATGGTATGGGTGGGGTAGTGGGCGCTTATTTCGCGCCTGCGCTCGAGAACTGCGTGTGACAAAGGAGAGTCAGACAACCGCGGTGAGACAAAGGTGCAGAAGGTATATGACGGACCTTCGTGACCGACTTCGTGCCCTCAGAGATGGCGTGCTTCGCGAGCTCACCAGGGAGGATCAGCCGTACTGCTGTCTGGATCTCGCGCGACGAGATCGTCGACTTCTTCGAGTACGACGCAAGCTCTGCGCAAACATCGTGTGAACAATTTGATCACGAAGATAAATACGAAGATGACTTACTAGACGCCTCAGTCGCGATACGCTCAAAGATATCGTTCACAAACGAGTTGAGGATGGCCATTGCCTTGTTCGAGATACCCGTATCGGGGTGGACCTGCTTAAGGACTATCCCACGCACATTCGCCGTCAGCCCAGCCCGATCTTCTCTTTGCGAAGACCCATTCCACTGCCCTTCCACACCCGTCCCCGGCCTGCCCCGAGCCCTTGCTCGAAGTACAGGCCAAGACCAGGGTGGAACTAGGCAGTAGAAGGTATGAAACCGCCCACTCACCCTTGTAGATGTAAGAGGAGTAAGTCTCCTTGCGGCCCTTCCTGCGCTTCTTCTTGTCGCCGTCGCCACCCGCGCCAGAGGCCTTCGCCGTCTTCTTCGCGGCCTTCGCGCCACCCTCCGAGGTGGTCTTCGCAGGCGCCTTCGACGCGGTCGACGCGGGGGCCTTTCCAGCAGTGGATGCGGGCTTGGGTGCCATTGCTTCTTATCTCAAATACGGGTCGCGTTCAAGTTCCAAGTATGGTTTGCGAGTGTCAAACACGCGTTCGCGGTCGCACAAGGTGATCAAGGGTGGTCCGAGGTGGCAGAGGAGGTCTGGAAGGCCTAAAGGGCGTGCAAGAGGGGCAGGAGGGCGCGGGAGAGGGTGGTGGTTCGTCCGAAGCTCGAGAGTGAGCTCGCGCTTGGGTGCGTGTTGCTTATAAAGGAGCGCCAGGCCGTGTGTGGCGCTGTTTGGCGGGACGCGGGACGCGTGTCACGTGCGGGCGCGTTGTTGAGCGCGGACAACAGGGCCAAACAATCAACAACGCGCGCCGCCGCGCGGTCCCGTGCCGCGTGCGCCGGACGCGTCGCGCGCGGAGGTGGCGGGCGTATAAAGAGGGCGCGCTTGGGCGTGGGGCTTAATCCTTTGCGTTTCTTTTGCGCTTCCTACACACTCACCCTCCGCCCTTTGCCCCTTGCGACTTGTTGGCTGTAAGCCCCAAACGAAAGGTGAGCTTATGCGATTGATACCTTTGGCGCAAACCAAAGCGTCGCTTTTGTCTCGGACGGGTACTTATACCCAGCCTCTGCTTCCAGCTCGCCCTTCCTTCAACTACCACCCACTTTACAACCTCACCTCTATCAACACTCAAACACTAGCAACATGTCTGGCAAGGGTAGCGGCAAGTCCAAGTCCGGCAAGGCCTCCGCGGATGCTGGCAAGTCCCAGTCCCGTTCGGCGAAGGCGGGTCTCCAGTTCCCCGTCGGTCGTGTCCACCGTCTCTTGAAGAAGGGCAACTACGCCCAGCGTGTCGGTGCCGGTGCACCTGGTGAGCACCTCTGCACTGATCAAGTGAACGCCTCGATCTCATGCCGGTGACCACAGTCTACCTTGCGGCGGTTCTCGAATACCTTGCTGCCGAGATTCTCGAGCTGGCCGGCAACGCGGCACGCGACAACAAGAAGCAGCGTATCGTGCCTCGGCACTTGCAGCTGGCCATCCGGAACGACGAGGAGTGAGTCTCGCCCAAGCTGATTTTCTCTCACGAGCTGTTGCTGATCTCGGTCTTCATAGGCTGAACAAGCTCTTGGGAGACGTCGTGATCTCGCAGGGTGGTGTCGTGCCGTTCATTAACCCCGAGGTGAGAGAGCGGTCCCTTTTGCAGTTGGCGCTGCTTCTAGCGCGGGAATGCGGGATGTGGCTGACGTTTGTTCACTTCATTGTAGCTCTTGCCGAGCAAGACGCAGAAGGGCCGGAAGAGCGACGCGTCACAGGAGGTGTAAGGGCTTTGATATGTCTTACCTTTACTACCTACCTTTTGGACGCTTCTTTATCGTGATTCCCCTGGTCTCTGGCATCTGCGCGAGGAGGGGGGATGCGGCGTTGTACGAGTAGTGTACGTTTAGAGCCCTGCGGACGGGAACGATGTATGTTATGAGCGCGCGGAAGCGCATAACGTTATGTTCTACGTCTTTTGTCTTTGGCGAGAAGAGGGAGATGAGCACGATATGACGTCAGGCGTGAATACGAGGGTGCTGATTGCTGAAAAGAGGGCACTCCCCGCCGCGCAGCAACAGCATGCAGGCTGTTTGGCGGCGCAGAGGGCGCGATGGGCTGTCGGGTGCACCCGCCTGGGCGGTTGCGAGGGCGACGAAGCTGGTGCGGAGGGAGGTTCGACGTGTCCGAACGGTGTTTGAGGGGAGGATCGGAGGGGGAAGGGAGAGGAAAGGCGGGAAGGCGGGCAGGCGGGGCGGAGAGGGTTTGGGGTGGGGGATGTGATATATTGGATGACGTCAGAGCACGTGGGGGTAAAGGATGTGGAGCGGAGGTGCGGTCGGTGCAGAAGACCCGATTCGGATTCGATTCAGGCAGTGTTTTCCACTCCAAGCCTCGCTCAGTCTCTGTCTCTGCACACAACGCTGCCTCTGCTGCCTCTGCCTTTTCTTTGCTGCGTCTATCTCCGCTCCTTACTGGCTTGCCTGGGGACGCTCATCTTTCGCTCCCACGCTTCCTGCTTTGCACGCATCTGCATCGACGACAGAGCACGACAGCACCGCGCGAGACGATCGAGGTAGGGACGCGCAGCGGAGCCCCTGGACCTGGACGCGCGGAGAGCGGTGAGACTAGCGCAGGACTCAGGAGGAATATTCACTCTGCACCCACCCTGCTCGAATCCGCCTCGAAATGGCCGCAGGCTTTCCGTCTGCGAGCAATCCCACTATCCAAGCCACAAGCACCACTGTCGGTGCAGGCGTAAGCAATAGCAATAGCAATAGCCCGGGCATGAGTACGACAACCGGTACGAATACAATGGGCCAGTCGGTGCGTCTTTGGCTGTCTATCGCTTTTGGGCGACCTCCCGCTGACCTGTCCGTGCCTCGATCGCCTTCACCGGATGGCCAATCGCAATCGGGACCATTCCTCCACCAGCCCGACGCGTCCACGCTCTCTCTTCATCCTCATCCTCACCCTCCCTCCTCCCTTCCTCTCCACCATCAACCCTCCGTCGCTGCCCACTCGCCCTCTCCCAGCCTAAAGAACTCTCCTTCCCCCGCACATTCTGCCCACCAATCCCGCCCATCCTCTTCAACACCGGCGCAACATCCTCCCTCCTCAAACGCTTCTCCTCTCGGCAACAGCCACCCTGGACCTGGCTCTGCCACTCAGAACACCACTCCTTCTACCGCGCCAGGCGGCGACCCATCGTCATCCTCTGCACGTCCGTCTGGAGCAAACGCTGCGCCGACAAACGACGACATCGAGGCCGTCATCCAGATGGCTATGGCCTCCTCAAATTCTCCACGCGCGACTAATCCGCCGCGGGACACGCGCACGCAGCTCTTTGTAGGAAACGTACGTCTTTTTCCTCACAATCTTCCCGTCTTCTATCCCTCTTCTATCCCTAAACTTCTGCGCTTCTCGCGCGCGGCTTCCCCGCATCGCTACCCTGCGCTTTGCCTTTCTGCGTCGTCTTTTGACACTATCTTATTTGCCCTTGGGCCGTGCCGGTCGCGTCTCCTGATTGCCTTCGCTCTTCCGTGCCCATCCCGAGCGACACCGTCCCGAGTCTCCTGCCTGCTGCACGTCGTCTCCCCCCCCCCCCCCACCCCATGGCGTACGCGGCCGGCCCCACGCGCGGTACGGGAGGAGCAGCGGCAATCTGCTGCTTGTTCCAGCATGTGTCCTTCGCATGCTCCTCCGATTGTTGCGATGCGCGCACGCGCGCGCGTACACCGAAGAGTGGGACGGAGGCTTCGACTGGGTTCTTGGTGGAGTCGCGCGTCGCTCGAGGCATGTCTGGTCGACAAGAGCGTCTCCATGCAGGTGACGCCGCGGTGCGCGAAATGGGATGCGTGGAGCAATTATAGCTTCGCGAGCGGTGGCGACGGTGCTGCGCAGCAATGCTTCGCATTGTCCGGGCGGCCCCCTCCGCCTCGAGTGGGGGATGCGGGGGCCGCAAATAGCGTGTACCGCGCTCCGATGGCTGTCGGCGAACGTCACTGCACTGGTTGTTACTTCCAATGTGGCCCAACGCGTTGGATAGTGCATTCTTCGTGCCAGCGTCCGGTCGCTGTCCTTCTTGTGACTGCGGGCTTCTAGCATGGTCCGTGTGCTGGTCTGACGATCGCTAAAGCGGTGGCAGTGACGCTACAAAGTGTGATCGCTGGCGAGATGTTCAGCGCGAGAGCATCTGAGCAACTCGCCAGTGCACCTTTCTAGTCTTGTCTTCTACTTGTTCTGCCATTCGACATACACGCGACATAGAGCACATACTCACACTCACACTCGGCTTGCACCACAGCTCCCCTACCGCGTGCGCTGGCAAGACCTGAAAGACCTCTTCCGGCGCGCCGGCACCGTCCTCCGCGCGGACGTCTCGCTCGGGCCCGACAACCGCTCGCGCGGGTACGGCACCGTCCTGCTCGCGACCGCCGAGGACGCCGGGCGCGCGGTCGACATGTTCAACGGGTACACCTGGCAGACGCGCACGCTCGAAGTCCGCCCGGACCGCATGGGCGAGGAGCTCAACGCCCCCGGCGCGAACGCTGCGGCCGCCCCGTACGGGGTCGGCGCGATGGGCGGGCTCGGGGCGATGGGCTTGGGCGGCGTCGGCGTTGGCGTGGGTGTCGGCGCGTTGGGTGCGCTGGGCGGGTACGGCGCGGGTGCGGGGAATATGGGCGTGTTTGGCACCCCGCTTGTGCCGGGCTTGTCGTCGCCTGCCCCAGGGGCTGCGCTCAGCGGAGCGGGCTCGCCTGCTGCTGTTGCCGCGGGGGCTGCTGCTGCCGCTGGAGGAGGATCGGCGCTCGCGTCGCCCGCACCGTCAATACCACGGTTTCCGGGCCTGTCGCCGTTCGCTGCGAACGCGGGCTTGGCGGGCGAAGACGCGGACGCAGCGGGGTCGACGTCCCGCCCGGGTACGACGGCGCAAGCGAGCAGGAATCTGTTCGTTGGGAACGTACGTCTCTCTTTCCATCCATCCCGTTCGACACTGCGCTGACGTTGCTGCGGGGGTTTGTATGCTGTGGGTGATGGGTTTTGGGACGGACAGCTGCCGTTCCACATCCAGTGGCAGGACCTGAAGGACCTGTTCCGGCAGGCGGGCGCGGTGCAGCGCGCGGACGTGGCGCTGGGCGCGGACGGGCGCTCGCGCGGGTTTGGCACGGTGAGCTTTGCGAACGAGGCGGATGCGGAGAGGGCGGTGCGGATGTTCAACGGGTGAGTGTTTGCTTGGTGTATTTTATCTGGGATTTGTTGGTTTCATGGTTCGTGGCTGGTCGTTCGTGGCTGGGATGGTTATGGGAAGCCAGCCTCCGACTTGGGTCGTCGAGGGTAAAAGAGTGGACTCCGTCCCATACAGCCGTATTCGAGGCTTTTTGTGTACGACAGATCCACGTCGACGTCACAGGGAGTGGTCTAGGCCGGTCCGTGTGGTCGTGTAAGAGATGGGACTGATCAGGAAATGGCATTTCCTCGTCCGTTGGGGTGCACTCAGCGAACGCCTCGTTCCGCCGTCGCTCTCTCACCCACGTGCAGACTTCATAACCGCTTCACCGCTCCGTCGAAATATTACGGTCCTCATAGAGATAACCATCACTGACGTGCTATGTTTTCGCAATAGATTCGAATACAACGGCCGTCCGCTCAAAGTGCACTTTGACAAGTTCGCCGCGCCGTCGAGCTCCTCCGCCCCGCTCGTCGGGCCCGGCGCGGTCTCGTCGCCGCACTCCCCCGCAAGCTTCGCGTTCTCGCACACCCCGACACACTCTCTCGGCTCCCCGGTGGGCGGCGGGCTGTACGGGCAGCACCATCCCCAACCAACGCTGTCCCGCTCGTCGTCGCTCGCGCAGCAGCTTCTGCAGCAGCAGCTCGAGCATGGGCGCGGGGCGACCCCGGCGTCGCTCGCGGCTTCGAGGAGGCCGAGCGGGCAGATGCTTGGGTTCGGCACTGGGGCGGGGGGTGCGCTGGATGAGAGTGCCGAACAAGAGGCTTTGGCGCAGCAGCTGGCGCAGAAGTTGTCGCTTGCGTCGCCGGTGCAGCCTCATTCGCCTACTTCGCAGCAACAACAGCAGCAGCAGGCGTCACCGTTTGGTCGGCAGAGCTCGCAACCACACCAGCAGCAACACCAGCAGCAACTTCAGCAACAGCAACAACCTCCGACGCATATACCGATACCGCCTGCGATACAATCTCCGTATACCTTCGACTTCTTGCACTCGGGACCGACGACGCCGTACGATGTGTACGACCTCGGGACGTACCAGCGGATGAACATGGCGATGAGCATGGGTGGCGGTATGATGGATGGGGCGACGTATATGATGCAGAGCGAGCAGCCGCATGCGTTTTACCAGACGCACCAGCCATCGGCGCTGCAGCAAGCGGACGCTCAACAGCAGCACCTCCAGAGGGACGATGCGGCCGCGTTAGGCGCTTCGTCCGCGGCCTCCCCGACGTTCAGCACAGCGACGGCGAGCGCGGATACCACTGCGGCTGCGTCATTAGCGCAGAAGCAGCATAGAAGGGACAGCTCAAAGACACAAAATACCCCGGGCTCCGGCTCGAACTCGACTACCCCGCCTTCGCTCTCGACGACGTCTGTATCTGGGCAGTCGTCCTCGCAGGCCCAGGCGACATCCCCCACCTCGTCTTCACGATCACACGCGACGCCTCAGCAGCAGCACCAAACTCCCCACCACCCGCAACACCACCACCATCACCACCACCACCCTGCGCACCCGGGGCCGATCGCGCTCCCGCCCCCGCCGCCCGTGACGGCGTTCCCGGTGCCGCCCCCGCACACGCTCTCGCCGCAGTACATGGCGATGTCGCCGCACATGGCGGGGCACCCGATGAGCCCGATGCACCACCCGCTGATGGGCATGTCGATGCCGATGATGACCCCGCACGGGCTGCCGCCCATCACGCCGAGCATGCCCTCCTTCACGTTCCTCCCGCAGCCCTCGCCCGGGCTCCCTGCGTCGCCTGCGGCGGTCGACGGGCAGGGGGGCGCGGCGGGCCATGGAGGCGAGCGCCCGACGATGCATGGGCATATGCAGCATGTTATGACCCCGTTCTCGCCGTTCTCGCCTGGGGTGACGATGTCCCCTGGCGCGTTCTGGGGACGCCCGGGGACGGGCGCGAACCCGTTCATCAACCCCGCGGTGGGGGCACCTGTCCGGCCTGGGTACTACGCGTATCCCCACCAGCAACAACAGCAACAACAGCAACAACAGCAGGCACAGCAGCAGCCTGGGGAGTCACAACAGGGCGACCAGGAAGGCCGTCCGCCGGATGGGTACTTCCCTCCTGTGCCCGCGGAGCCTGCGGGCTACTTCCCGTGGATGCCGCCGCCGCCCCAGCAACACCAGCCGTCGCATGCGGAAGGCGGGACGCAGCGCACGAGCGGGCTCGCGAACGAGATCCTGCGGGACGACAGCTCGAGCGGGGGCAGTGCGAACACGAACCCGGTCGTCGGGCGGGGCACGCAGGGCGCGACGAAGGAGAGCCCGAACGCGAGCGACGGCACGGCGACCACGACTGGGACCGCTGGGACGACGGGGACGAGTGGGACGGGGACGTCCGCGGGGACGTCGTGGCGCACGGACTCGTCGGAGGGCGCGGTCGAGGATGCGCTCGGGCCGTCTGTCGCTGCCGCTGCTGTTAATGGGCATGCGAATGGGAACGGCCACGGCCACGGGTATGGGCATGGGCATGGACAGGGGAAGCCCCGTGCGTACTCGGCGGAGACGAATGCGAGTTCGGGGTCGGGCGCGGTCGAGCGTGGGGCGCTGCATCGTGCGGACTCGGATCCTGTGCGTGCCGTCCTCGGATGAACAGCCATAGTCGAAGAAGAAGGTGAAGAAGAAGAAGAAGCGTTGAAGCGCACGCGGAGCACAGTCTATGGAACGTCGATTGGTCGGTCGGTTGGTTGGTTGGTTGGTTGGTTACACGGAGCCCCTCTCACACATCTCTCTCTCTCTCTTTCTCTCTTTTCCTTCTCTCTTCGTTGTTCGTCCGTCGGTTTGTTCGCGGTT
Organism: Cubamyces sp. BRFM 1775; assembly: GCA_022385745.1. Taxonomy (NCBI): domain Eukaryota; kingdom Fungi; phylum Basidiomycota; class Agaricomycetes; order Polyporales; family Polyporaceae; genus Cubamyces; species Cubamyces sp. BRFM 1775. Next base: position 28,189 of record MU278578.1, read on the forward strand.
CGCGTTGGTGTTCGGTCGGGATGCATGATGGGTTACGCTACAGGGTGGGCCGGGGGCTGTGTTTGGTTCGGGTAGAGACTCAGACCTGAGGCCTGAGGTCCTGGTGGGAGAGCTCGAGGGCGTGTGTGACATTGGCATTGAACTTCCAAGATCTCAGCAGAACTAGCTACTACTACATGGGCACGAAAGTCGTCTTCCGTCGTCGTCGTCGTCGTACTACTATCTAATGTTATTCTCGATCCCTCTTGTCAGGCTGGCATACCATGCATGCGTCGTGTATATATGTTGACAGTTGTACCATCGATTTGCCGCACACCGGAACCCCCTAATTCAGCACGAGTACTGTTGCTCCCCGTCCAATCTCCCAGTAGGGAATCCAGGTCGGTCATACGAGCAACCCGAGATCTAGCATATTATTTGTAGTCTTCCGAGATGCCACTGGCATACCTTCCGAGCATATACAAAAAACTCCGACTCTTGCATGCGCAGTGTGCACATATATCTACCTTCATCTTTTCCCTGTCGCGGGTCGCTGTTATGAGCATAGTATTTGCGAGAAACACAAGCGGGATTATACCGGCGCTGGGATTGACATCCACCAGGAGAGCACGCTTGATGCCAGGGAATCATCCCGGGCCGCTACGGTCATTGAGGTTGATCGCCCAAGCGGGCTCAAGGAACGCACCACCGTAACCCTGCGGGCTCAGTGTTCAAACGACGATTTGCATATAGTACGCGCGAGAACAAGATTTGGCAGCCAGCCGACTGTCTGTCAAAGAGTATGGACCCAACCGCCTACATACGCTCCTACAACATATGTGGTATATACCAAGTCACGCACCACCTTGGCAAAGGATCCTCCGGGGCGTTCGTTCACTGTCTAGTAGTCTTCTCTTACTCTTCGCAAGGACTCAGATTCACGCTACATCGACAGGGGGACGTCGTGAGAGCGTTCAATACGCCCACAGGGAAAGACGTGGTGATCAAGTTCACGCCACGTAATACGAAAGAATCCACTGTGGCAACGAGCCTGCAATATGAGATGATCGTCTACAAGCTCATCCCGGACAGAACATCTGGCTTCCCTTCTGTCCACTACTCCGGGAAGCAAACCACCACGTCATCGTAATGGATATGCTTGGGCCGACTCTTGATACTACAAAGGAGGCAGGACACGCAATGGGCTTCATCACACCAATTCATGCGGAGTACAAGGTCCGGATTTGCAGCCAGAAACATCGTGAGCGGTCAGTTCGCTGTAGACTTCCCGACGATTGATATAGAAGACAACGAAAAGAGTAAAACAGATTGACCACCGCAGGGGTCGAACCTGCAATCTCCTGATTACGTGATACCCCGAGTTTTTGGACGGAATCGTAGTCAGACGCGTTGCCATTACGCCAGGCGGCCATGTAACTTAGCCCAGTTTGTACAGCCATATGCGTTGGAAAGCCCACTTATCTGTGGCAGTCCATGAAATGGCGATCCCCAGGTTCTGCAAGCTTGTTGAGTCGTACTAAAAGGCTCCCTGTCCTCATCCTCTTCCCCTCCTCCTCCTTCCCGACTTTCCCCTCTTTCACCCACTCTCCTTACCCTCATTTATGGCAACCCTGACACGCCCTCGTGTAGCTACGCAGGCCTGTGACTCTGATCCACGACATCCGCTCAGTCTTGACATTCCTACGCCTTTCCCGAGGCTCCCCCGACAAGTTGACCAGGTTCGGCCAGAAGCCCAGTCAGCTAGAGAAACGCGTCGTGAGGAACAGTCTAGTTGTACTGCGGCTCCCGTCGAGCCTGCAACATCCTTGCAGGATCGAGCGGCTGGAGAGGATGTGCAAGTTGAAAGTGCAGCTTCAGTCAGTCCTGGTACTCGTCCTCCAGCTCCGTGTACTCATTGCTGACCCCACCCCAGGACGAGCTCATCTCTTCCATCGTCAACGTACAGCGTTCATGTCTCACGACGTTGAACGATCTTCTCTCCACGTCGTCGAATTGGCGTCCCATCATCCCTGACCGCAGGCATTCCATGCCTTCTCCACGGTCTCCCCTCGCCCTCTCCGCCCTGCCCGCACTGTATGCTAATGCCGCGTCGTCGTCGTCCGCATCGTCCTCTGCTCCCACAGCCCCTCTCCAAACTCTGGTTCTCAACCTGCGTGCACAAGAGCCGGAGAACATGACAGAATGTCTCACGTCCGATCTCACCGACGAAGCCTCGCTCGTTCGGGAGCTCGAGAAGCGCATTGGGAGACTTGCTGCGACCCAACTATCGCCGCACGATGGCACCCTCGCACAGTCTCTTGTCTCTCTTGTAGCCCACTTCCAGAGGCTCGCCGAACTGCACCCGAAACCGCCACGACCAAAAACGACGGCAGCGCCCCGAACAGCCTCCTGGAGCGCAAGCCCCGCTGACACTCTACAACATTCCCTTGCCGGAGACCCACTCGTGACGCTCCAGAGGCAGCTAAGCGATTTGCAACTCGAGCGGGATGCCCGCGACTCGATCGATGCACGCCCAAATCGCCCACCAGTACAGGAAATCGAGACCGCACTCTTGTGGACGCGTGTCGATCAAGAGTTCGAACGTATCTTGGAACTTTGTTCGGAGCGACCACCTGATGTGGATGCAGATTCAGATCATCTGCCACCAGAGTATGATGAAGGTGAATATACGGGGCCGTGGGGCTCTGACGCGGAGCTGCCCGTTTATGAGGCGGGCGACCACCACGGTGGGCTGGCTGCAGACAAAGCGAAGAGCGACCATGTCAGGTCACGCGACCGCGAGCCATCCTCCGCCACGACCGCGGTAGGCGGTGTGAGTGAGAAGATGCGCATGGACCTCGAGGCGGTCGCGCTTGCAATTGACCGGCTGTATCTGGTCGCCCCGCAGCTGCACGATCAACGCGTCGAGCTCAAAAAGAGTAAGCGCGAGCAGCTGGAGCGTGCTAGCCTGGCGGGGCCGTCGAAGGAGAAGGAGAAGATCAGGGTTAGACCTGGGAAGGAGCGAGCGGACGCGGGCGAGTTCGAGAAGATGGTCGAGCTGATTGGCAGAGCGTCCGAACGAAAGCTTGTCGATCAGGCCGTGGTGCTCGACGGCGGGATGCGGGCCAAGCTCGAACAGGCACAGAGACGCGATCAAGAGAAGGTAGTGTTGTGAAATTTGCACCCATTCGAAGCAACGTGAGCTAACTTTTACCTTGTAGCGCGACGCATTCGTCACTCGTCTCGCGCGACATTCCGATGCCGGCCGATTGCATTCGCAGGACGCGGTGCTGCAGAAGAGCAGAACCAAAGACCCCGAAGCCATGCTCAGCTTACCGGAGTTCATCCGCGAAGGCGTACCTGAATCTGTCCAGCTCAAGATGCAGATGGACGACTCGAAGGCCTTGCTAAGCCTTCCCGAGTTCGTGCGCGAGCCTCTCCCGGACCATCTAAGTCAGCCTACTCCACGTCCGCCACCGATACCGCGAAAGAAGTCGTTTAAAGGCATGCGTAGTAGGAGCATGTCTGCACCACCGCTAGCGTGGCTTCTACCTTCCTCGTCCTCTTCATCTCCGCGTGCTACGTCTCCTAGTACGCCGCCGGAAGGCAAGGAGGTGAAGGAGACAAAGAAGTCGAGGCTGAGTCGGTCGAAGAGGCCCGGTTCGTCAAGCGGCATCACCACGCCACATTGGCAAGGTTGGTCTCTCCTTCACAATTGCCAGTCTGTCATAATCCTGATTGATCTTATGTAGCGGGACTTGACGTGCATTACGTCGCCGAGTACCACGAAACCCTGCAGCATGTCCTCGTGTTCATGAACGTTCAAGGATTGATTCCTGGGGCCAACCTGGAAGCGGAAGTCGTACCCGCGTCTGACTCTTCGGCGGAGGAACGCAGTAGACTCCTACTCAAGTGCGGTGCATCAACCTCTCCGCTTCTTGCATTGCCCGCACCCGCGTCGCCAGGTGTCAAAGAGGTGAAGGTTATGGGTCAATATCACGAAATCAAGCTTCCTGTGACTGCTCCGCCCCCCTCGCCTGTCGATGCGTCCCCCGCCCTGCTCGACGCGACACAACTCTCCTCGTCCCTCCCGACAAGCTTCGTCTGCGCGTCGTGCTCTCTGCCTCTGGTCCAGGCGTCTCGTCTGCGCGAGTATCGCGACTTACCGTCCGAACACTGGGCTGAGTTGGTCGACGCGTGGATGTGCCATTCTGACCAGCGCCTGCACGATCACGTTCAGAAGCACACGCGCGATGGGTTCTGGCCGTCCGAGGGCGAAGCGCTCGTAGGAGGCAGCTACATCCTGTTCGAGGAGTCGGCGGTCGTGCAGAGCAACCTATGGCCGGCAACCCATGAAGATCACAAGGTGAGTTTCCACCCTTCCACTTAGCTTCCCGATAGCATAGAATCCGGACGAAGAGAAGGCCGTCGCTGGCATCTGCTACCAGTGGTCGTCGTTCTTGCCTGTCAGCGCGGCGTCGTGGCGCCCTTCGGAGCCCTAGCAGGTTCTGATGTGGTGCACAGCGTTGTTGCTGGCTTGCGAGGCGGCGACAGGGGATATCTCCTTTGGCTGATACAATGCGTCCAAGAGCGATGGGGCGTGCGCTAAGCCGCTCCAGTCACTTGCTTAACAACTCTCGTGTTGCCGAGAACACTGTCGCGGGAGCTACATGCGAGGGCACATCTTTCTTTTTATTTTCTATCTGTTTTTCTTTTCTTTGTTTCCGTTACTCTGTCTTCTACCTGTTCGTGTACTGACTCGCTGTATCTGGCAGCCTGAGGATGGGTGGCGACGGACCCGGTGCATTTGCGGAGCCATCGTGGGCCGCTGTCAAGAACGGCCTTCTTCGCCGGATACTATGATATATCGCCTCGCCAAGTACGCCGTGCGTCCAATGAGTGCTAACCCTGAGTGAGTACTTTTCAGTAACCGTTTGCGACTGTACTGACAACCTGTGTATCGGTCAGACCGTTGAGGCTGCCCCTTTCTGCGTTCATCGCAGAGGACATGAATGAATTCGTGCATGCACATGCTACATATCGATTCGTGATCTTCGACGAAGAGGAAGAGCGACCTCGTATCCTTGTAAGCGATGAATCGTTGTTGCGTCACGACTTCCGCTTAAGCCCCATCTAGGTTTGGTTATTCAAGCCCAGCATGCGCCTATCGTACACAGTCCCAACTCAATACGTGATACCAAAGAGTGGGACTATTCGGGCAGCGAAGGTGCTATTCAAGATTCTAGATACCGCCGCAGCCTACTCCGATTTGACATCGTACGTCTGATCATGTCCCCTGGTGCGGACCTGACGGCTGATAGAGTTCCCAAAGGTTGTTGAAGCGATACCCAGGCTTCCCGCAGGCCGAACATCTCTACTACCCACGGGGAATATGCCGCCGCATCGGTGGACTGCTCAAGGAGAGCAACACTGCGTACCCCGACAATATGCGTACCATGACCGGCCTGGATGTCGGTTGGCTGCAGCGTGCGTGAAACATCCATCGCTATCGTCCTAGCTGCTAGCATTCGCGCTCTCCCTCTTCCACATCATGCATCCGTCTTCGTACATATATCTTCATCTTTGTCTTCTGTCATATATCAGCATCTCTTCTGCATCTTAGATGGCAGGGCTCCCTGCTTTCTCTTGTCTGTTGTTGTATCTCTCGATGGACTGTGCAATCTGTGTTTGCCTTGGTTCTCGGTTGGTCACGCACTTCGCTGTGTAGGTCCCATAGATCGTGTTGAGTTCTCCGTACATACGATAGAGCGCGGTGCTGGCGCCACATACATTTCTGGCTGGTGTTACTATAACCGAAGTACTTGTGGATCGACCTACGTGCAATCTCATACGACGCTCAGTGTTCTATGTAGTCGTTGTCAACAGTTTCCTAGGATGATCCGGCCCCGAAGTCTCAGCGGGCTCAAGCCTCACGTCAACCGCGTATGTAAGTACCTATGATTGTCGAGCTTGGCTAACTGCGGGAGGCACTGCACGGCAATGTTTCTCCCGGATCTGAGCTCGGAGTCGCAAGGTACGGGCCCACTTTCCGTCTTCTTCGCGCTTTGGGATGGAACTCACAGGCGATTATTCCCCCAGCCGTGAACGTTTGAACCTTCTCCGCTATCTGAACGAAGCCGCCTTATTCACCCAGCACCCAGTGTACTGTGCGATGTGAACAGGAAGAACCACCGTACTGTTCCCGTGCCCCACGGCCGATGTGCGGCGAGGTGAGAAACATAGGCACAAGACCTGCGGTATCACCTTTTTCTGTTGCCGAAGCAACGTACCGCGTAATCCGACCCTACAAAGTCAAGCGGAGTCCTGCATGCGCAATATAGACTTCGTTCCGTCCCATTCGGAGAGCCCCTGTGGGCGTATTTAACGGTCCGTCCGTTCTCATGCGGTCCTGTGTCCTCTCCCCGAGCTTATTCCTCCTTTCCCTCTCACACTCAGCGTCATGCTGGAGTTCCTTGGGCCTGCGCTGCTCGTTTACTGTGGCACCTGGGTGCTATGGCGGGTCCTGCGACCGCTAATTGTCAAGGACGTGTTGGACAACCTGCCGGGGCCGCCGAGCCCGTCATTTCTCTACGGTCCGTAGATATGCACTATCGGTTTCATAATAGTTCTCACACACATGGTCAACGTTTTGTAGGGAACCTCAAGCAAGTCTATGACCGTCAGGGTTGGGCTTTCCACCGTGGGCTCGGTAAGGAATACGGTAGTGCTGTGAAACTCCACGGGAAGTTCGGGGTACGGGACACACTCCCACCACCATAAGCGGCGGTGGATATTGACCAAGTCTATTCGATCTAGCAAAAAATCCTCTATGTCTTCGATCCGAAGGCCATGCATCGCATCGCGGTCAAGGAGCAGTACATCTATGATGAAGCCCAGTGGTTCCTCAGGTACCCTGGGGCTGACGCCCCCGTCGAGGTTCTATCCACCGATTGACGTGATTTCTCCAGCGTGATCAGAGACACTCTAGGGCCCGGCTTGCTGGGCGTGACCGGTAAGCATCTGGGCTAGATAAGCTGCCCAACTCGCCGAGTGATGAGTTGACTTTCTTCCCCTTAGGGGAGCAACACCGTCGACAGCGCAAGATTTTGAATCCGGCGTTTAACATCAACCACATGCGGGACATGATACCTATCTTCCATGAGGTGACCAATAGGGTACGTGTAACGGCGTCCATTCTACGTCGACATAGCTCCGGCCGACGCCCCTGTTGACAGCTGCGAAAAGCTATCGAGAGCCAAGTGAAAGAGTCGCCAAAGGAAATAGACGTGTCCCATTGGACTGGCCGGACCGCGCTCGAGCTCATCGGACAGGCCGGTCTTGGGTACTCCTTCGATCCTCTCGTAGAAGAGCGGAGCGACGCTTATGGCGAGGCCGTGAAGTCCTTTGTGTAAGTCCCTCCTCGATTATTCTCAGGAGAACGCTAGGACCGAGCGATATCACTATCAGCTCTTCTCTTTACGTGCTCTCCAAGTTCCTCCAGTTCTACCCGTATATCGAAGCGATCGTCCCTCGGTGGATACTCAACTGGGTGGCGGAACGGCTCCCGCACAAGGGTTTCCAGCGTGTGCGCGAAGTAACTCGGACCATCCATCAACGCTCGGTCGAGATCTTCAACGCGAAGAAGGTTGCGCTGGAGCGGGGGGACGAAGCCCTGAAATGCCAGATTGCTGAGGGGAAGGATATCATGAGCCTTCTCCGTGAGCTTTTCCAAGCAGTGACCTTGCTGAGGTGTATGTACTGACAAGTTTGCAGTGAAGGCCAACATGACCGCGGAGGTACCCGACAAGCTGACAGAAGAAGAGCTCATTGGGCAGATGTCGTGAGTTCCGTCCATCATAGTAGGCCGCACCGCGCCCGATGTCATTCGCTCATGTCGTGCCACGCTGTTTATTGCCAGGACTCTTACGTCTGCTGCTGTCGACACGACATCGAGCGCCTTGTCGATGATCTTGACCTTGCTATCAGAGCACCAGGACGTACAGCGGCGACTGCGGGAGGAAATACTTGAAGCGCAGGTCCGTAGCGGACAAAAGGAACTCGGATATGACGAGCTTGTAGCGCTCCCTTTCCTGGACGCCGTTTGCAGAGAAACCTTGCGATTGTATGTATTGGGTCGGTTTGCGTCGGGTCCCCCGGCCACTAACTTGAGATCCCTTAGGTATCCTATGGCGCCTTTCAGGTTTAGAGAGTAAGCCATCGTCTCTCGTGACCCACCACCCGTCGAATTCTCACGTTTGCACGTCGAAGATGTCGCGAAGACGTGGTTTTACCTCTCTCAGAGCCAGTCCGTGGCCGAGACGGTTCCTTGATCTCCGAGATCCCCCTCACCAAGGGCACCACAGTCTTCGTTGGCGTCATCTCCGCCAACACAAACACGGCCCTCTGGGGCCCGGACGCCGACGAGTGGAAGCCAGAACGGTGGCTGGCGCCGTTGCCAGAGGCCATCGCAGAAGCCAAGATTCCCGGAGTGTATGCGAATTTGTAGGCCTTTTTTTATTTTTATTTTTCTTCGAAGGTTTGAGCTGAGGTGGTTGGTCTGGGACAGGATGACGTTCTGGGGTGGAAGCAGGGCGTGCATGTGAGTTCCATTCGGGTAATGGCAGTGGAGGGGATGGCAGCTGATTGATGCTTACTTCCCAGAGGCTTCAAATTCTCGCAACTCGAGATGAGTGAGTTCGTTTCCTGCGCGGGAGTGACATTAGAGTGTCGCTGACATGGGTGTTCCTCAGAGGTCGTCTTGTCCACCCTGATCTCGACCTTCACGTTCGACCTGTCAGACAAACCCATCGCGTGGAACCTCGCCGGCGTGGTATATCCCACCGCCGGGCCGGACAACAAGCTCTCTCTTCCTCTCAGGGTTGGACTGGTGAAGGCGTGAGCGTGTCGGAACGGCTATGTATGGTATACCGTCTGCGGTGGGCGCGAAAATGTGACTTGCATTGTCGGTTCAGATTCGTCCGCTTCCCCAGGTTTGTGTTGAGAGGGGTGAGGGAATGGAGGGATTAGCCCGCGGGTGATTGTACGTTGGAATCTCGCCTCGTCAGCTCGGCGCAATAAATATTGCATACTCGGCCATTTTGACGCGTACAGGGGGCCATTTGTATCGTCCGTTAGTCGCTCCTCGAATGCACTTCGAGGCTACCCCCCAGGAGCCAACTAGGTCCACAGTGGAAGTGTCGTAGCACAAGACAGAAGCCTAGCCATGCTTTAGTAGTAGGACACCTCGTGGCTCGCTACGAACAGCGTCAAGCACTAGATTGGGCATTGGTATCCCACCCCCGACCACGAACGAGGGTAGCGGGGCCACCGCCTCCGTAGTTCGTGCAACGCGCCCGTAAGTTGCATGCTCGCGCCAGGCTGCGCTGCAGCGTTATGCCAGATCCTGTGATATTGAGGTGTTTCGTGGCGGGCAAGGTGGTTAGGTGGTCGGCAGGTGTGTCACTGTCGTGGGGCCGGGCTTCACGGTGGTACCAGGAATACGGTGCAGCAGGGACGCAGAAAAGCGGTATTCAGGCAACAACATTCTTTTAGTATGAGGGTGAACGTCTGGAAGCGAGCTAAGGTTGCTCGAATAGGGGTGATGAGTCGAGCTTGAGCCTTATGAAGCCTGAGATGGTACTCACCGGCGTGGCGTCAAGCGTTCTCTGGCTCTTCGTCGCTGCCTCATATGTCGAATTACTATATTCCGATGAGCGGAGAGTGCAACAGGAGATGGTACCAGTAGGCCACCACCATTTGTATTGCGTCGCAGATCCCGGTGTAGGCGTCGTTGGACAAGGAGCCTAGCCTGATAAAATAAAATAAAGAGACCCCCGGCGAGGTTGAGGAGGCCTGAGGCCTGAGGTCTTGTGAGGCGGGATTCCGCCTTCGATACTATGGATAGTGGACATTTCTAGGCAAATATTGGCGGTCCTATGATACGGGGTTGAGTTGGAGACAGGAACGCGACCAATAAAATATTCCCCTAGCGTTCGCATCCTGTCTAAGCCTTCAGTTCAAGTCGAAGGACGGTTCGTAATGCACTCACGTAGACATGGACATCACTGACTAGAGCTACTGGTCTGAATCGACCCACCTCTTCCGAGTAGAGAGCAAAGCGATCCGATCCTCAGTGTTATAGTGTACCAGGTAGGGTGATCGAATTAGACGAGAATAGGCAGATAGTACATAAATAATACAACAGGTGAAGAATACAACAGAAACCCTCTAAACCTCCTGGCTGTCCTTCTTGCCCTTTTGCGTCTTACTGGGCAAGAGCTGCAAGCATTCCATTAGCATGCAGTCCGTGATATCGAAGACATAACAAAGTACCTCAGGGTTGATGAATGGTACAACGCCACCTTGCGAGATGACGACATCGCCAAGGAGCTTGTTCAACCTGGAGTAAAAGGTCGGCTGAAGCCCGCCAAGCACGAAGTGTAGTAACTCACTCCTCGTCGTTCCGGATGGCAAGTTGCAAGTGCCGGGGCACGATACGCTGCTTCTTGTTGTCGCGCGCCGCGTTACCCGCAAGCTCAAGGATCTCAGCAGCAAGGTACTCGAGTACTGCCGCGAGGTACACTGAAGGCACGCGAAGTGAGTTGGGAAAGCTTTAGTCGACTGGGAGAATGGGCTTACCAGGTGCGCCAGCACCGACACGCTGGGCATAGTTGCCCTTCTTCAAGAGACGGTGGACACGACCGACAGGGAACTGGAGACCCGCCTTCGCCGAACGGGACTGAGACTTGCTCGCATCGCCGGAGGCCTTTCCAGACTTAGACTTGCCGCTGCCCTTGCCAGACATGTTTGAAAGATTGGTGCGTAAGAAAGGGTGAGAGTGGTGAGGTTGGTGGAGGCGACGAGCGAGCTAGGGCGGATGGATGCGTTGACGGAGATGAGGGGACATGGTGGATAGAGGCAGACTCTTTATACAAGCGCGGAAAGTGTGGCTGAGGCGCGAGACAATGGGCGTCTAAACGCACGTGACGCCGTTGAGAGCGTTCAACAAAATAGAGTTTGGCGCGTCGACGCGTCGCGGACCAAACAAGGCCAACGCGTCCGCATAAATACCACATCTTGCTCTCGCCGACATCATCCAACTCTCCTCGACACTCCCACTCTTTCGCGCTCTCGCACCACCTTCTCCGTCTACTACAACATCTTCAGCAATGGCCCCCAAGCCCGCTTCCACCGCCGGCAAGGCTCCCGCGTCCACCGCTTCCAAGGCGCCTGCAAAGACCACTTCTGAGGGCGGCGCGAAGGCTGCGAAGAAGACCGCCAAGTCCTCTGGCGCTGGTGCTGATGGGGACAAGAAGAAGCGCAGGAAGGGTCGCAAGGAGACTTACTCCTCGTACATCTACAAGGGTAAGCACAGCGACCACAAGATGCCTGGAACTTAGCCTGACTTGTCCGGTTTCAGTGCTCAAGCAGGTGCACCCTGACACTGGTATCTCCAACAAGGCGATGGCCATCCTCAACTCCTTCGTCAACGACATCTTCGAGCGCATTGCGACCGAGGCGTCCAGTGAGTTTCTCAATTTACGTGCCAGAGATAACATAGTACTGATAAGTTCGCCAGAGCTCGCGTCCTACTCCAAGAAGTCTACGATCTCATCACGCGAGATTCAGACCGCTGTCCGTCTCATCCTCCCTGGCGAGCTCGCCAAGCACGCTATCTCAGAAGGCACCAAGTCTGTAACAAAAGTCAGTCCTCATCGCTACCCCCTTCCGCGCATAGTGGTTGACATGTTCTCCAGTTCTCGAGCGCGGGTGCCAAGTAGATTCTCCGGGTTGTGGTTCTTACTGTTGTATTCTATCTTGTACTTTGTATTTATCATACACTATTCTAGTCCTTGGGCATGATATCCCTATACCTAGTGTGTTACGTCAATGTAGCGTTGACGTATACAAAACGCTGGTTGACTCGACACACGAAGCTTTTACTTGATGCCATTGGGCGCTTGCGGCGATCGCGACTTGTTCTCTGACCGCGTTCTGTACTAACCTCTCCAGGTTGGGCCCTAGGCAGCTCAGTCAACAAGCTCTCAGTGCAAATACTAGATGCTTGTCAAGTACTCAGAGCATCGTCTGTCTCAAACAATGCATGATTGACTCAGACGTTGAGATGTCTCTCCTCGCTCACCTCGCAGCTCCGGATCCTGAGCTTGGCCCTCTGATTGCGAAACTTGGTCCCCCAGCCCCTCTTACAGACGATCCACTGGTGCTGCGCAAGCAGTTCGAGGCGGCCAGTTTTTTGCATCAAGCGGAATGGGAAGATCGGCTACCTCCAGGTGAGTACTAGTGCGGTCACGGGCGTCGCGCGGAAAGATATGTCTAGCTTGCTGCATTGCTGACGCGAGCCTCTGTGGGTGCTGTAGCGTCGGACTACCGTGTAGAAGAACACACCGTCCCGGCCGACGCGGGGGGACCAGGCGAAGACAGGGAGATCACGGTTAGGTGTTATACTCCCACCTCGCGCGACGGTGGAGACGGGGGCTTCCCGTTACTTGTATGGTTTCACGGCGGCGGTGAGCTAACCCGTGAGCTGGGACGACGTACGTCACTGAATGTTGTGCTCTAGGCTTCGTAGCGGGAGATCTCGACCTCGATGACAACTACCTCCGCAACTTCTGCGTCGACTTGCAACTCTCGATCGTCAACGTCGGTTATCGACTTGCGCCAGAACACGTTTTCCCGACCGGGTTCAACGACGCCTACGCGGGTCTGAAATGGGTATGTCGAACCGCAAGACGGAGTGGCGTTCCCCTTAATCTCGTCGTTTTGCCGTAGGCGTCCAGCCACGCTCCAAATTTACGAGCATCGCTGGCGGCAGGGTTCATCGTCGGCGGTACGTCAGCTGGCGCGAACCTAGCCGCTGCCGTTGCACTCCGCGCGCGAGATGATCCCTTCTTCGCTCCCGGGTCTGGCAGGGAGATTACCGGCCAGCTGCTGCAGACGCCTCAGGTCGTGCACCCTGCAGCCAGCGTAGGAAGGTACGTCCTTCCTGTTAGGGACGACGCCGATGGTCTGGTGGCTCATTCAAAATCCAGCTATGCGTCGGAATTGCGCTCGATGGAGGAGCAAGCCGACGCGCCCTTTCTGACCGCACGCAAGCTCCGTGCGTTCGCCAGTAAGTCCCAGGATACCACAAATCCGCTCGCCCCTCTAGAGCCGGATCCGATCCGCGTTCGTACACAGATGCTCTCCGTGCTCCGCCGAACGACGAGCGCATCTCGCCACTGTTAGCCTCAAGCCATGCAGGACTACCGCGAGCGGTCATCCAGGTCTTCGGAATGGACCCGTTGCGGGACGAAGGCTTGCTGTATGCGCACCTGTTGCGCGACGCAGGGGTGCAGACGCGGCTGAATGTGTAAGTGCCATCTCTCTATCATGGACAGCCCGCTGGAATGATAATTTCTGAATTGCACGGGTCCGCAGATACCCCGGTGTCCCACATACGTTCACGATGGTGTTTCCGGAGACGGACATCGCGGCACGTGTGGAGCGAGACGTTCGGGATGGCTTACGGTGGCTTCTCTCTTCTGTTTTACCCCACGGACTGTCGCGCGATTCGAGCTGTGTTACATTTTGAAGCTGGCGAGTATAATTCATGGCGCATTCTTTCATTCGCAATGACACCGAAACTAAGCTCTCGAATCATACATACATGGAGAACATTGTACATTGCACGGGTCGTCTGCTATTGTAGTCACGGTGACAGCTTCCCGATCTCCGAGCCGATAGGAAGTACCAGTTAGTCACAATACATGGTTGTCATGTGCGGTACTTGCGCATTCCACCTTTCTCGGATGACAGAACATTCCTTCTCGACTGCTGCAAGCTGCTCGTCCGGAGGTGGCCAGTAAACGGCATGTGTCATGGGCATGGCTGCTGCGAAGATGATATTGGGATCCAGCTGGAGTTCCTTCCATCCTGGAATGACCCGTTCAGCGTGAGGTGCTGCGTCCTGACTCTTCCCACCGAAAGGCGGCATCTTGTCCGACATAAACACCAGTACATCGAAGAGTGCACGACTTGCGACTTCGAGCTAATACTCGTTTAGTATACTAGCGGGTGCTGACGACGCATCGAACCCACCATCGCAGGACGATTGACTCGAACATGAGGGTCTCCAGATTGTGCTGGATCTTCTTCCTCCGAGTCCTCTGACTCACTGTCAGCACCTACGTTCACCAAAGTGACAGCTTTGGGTGATGAGTCAAGCATTTGCTTGCGGATCTTGGCTCCGGGTACCCATCGCCAGACGTTAGCTACGTACGCCACCGCATGAGACCGACACACTGATAATCCAAGGCACATCTTAGTCAAGGGACCAAAAACAAACGAAGTCCACATACAAATCATCAAATTGCGCGCATAGTTAAGTCGGAAGCCTCGCGGAAGCAATCCGAATCCTCGTAACCAGTTCACGGTAAACTGAAGGTCGAAGCCCATGTCAGACAATGAAGAGCGTATTCCATAGCTGTACGTAGAGTAGAATGACACCCACGTGATGGCCGTAATGTTCTTCGTTGCCCGTGACGTGCACCACAAGGAGATCGTGCTTCCCGCCACATAGCATGCATTCACGTCCGTGGAGCTGGAGTATAGTCGACCTGTACTGTTTGCTGATACGCCAATTCTTAACGTGGGGCTCGGAAAATAGAGAGTCGTCGACTTGACTGCTGCCCAAGGACTCAGATCCAGAGTGGAGGACGGAGGCTCGCACCAATCTTGTCCATAGGCATCTGAGCTCAGATAGCAGTCTCTCGTATTGCGCCATCGGGTTGTCCATGTGTTTCGCGCTCTTCCCGTCATTAGCGTCATAGAGGAATATATCGTGAGGCATATAACAAGATCCAAGGGTGTCCATTGCACGGACTATGGCCAAGTACGGGTTGATCCGATACTGCCCTTCGGTCGGTCTATTGAGGGGAAACTTGATGTTGAGGAGCTGCATAAGCGCTGGACCGTAGTTCTGTTGCTCAACGATGGTTGGATTGGTATCACCGGCCCGAGGGCGGTATGCGTACAGAGCTTGAGGGGGGAATGTTTGATTTGATGACTTGATTGACACATCCTTGAAGACGTATCGCCGAGTTCCCGGGTAGGGCGTAACGAGGACGGAGAAATAGCCACTCAACGCCTAGATACGGAATCAATTGACCATCAATAGCAGCTTACTGTGGAAGTGACTATACCGAAGGCGGTGGAACTATTGATAGCTGCTCCTTGTCTGGTGTGTCTTCGTTGTCGCGAGAATGTTCTGACTTCTTTGACCACTCGAGAATGGTCTGCAGATCTTCGAGAGATGGCACTAGGACGGAGGTGCCGGAGACAAACCATTCGGCATGCCGGTTGCACACTGAATACCATCTCTCAGGTACTGAAGAACCCCATCTACTATCCCGGCACTTACAAGGGATGAGATTATCGAGACTATTGATGTCGTCACTGCAGGGAAAGGCTGCGGCCTTAAGCCATCGGAGCTGTTCGTGCAGTATACGGTAAGCTAAAACATCATATGATAGGTCATGGGAAGCCCGCATACCTGGTTACAGCCCTTGTCGTTTGGTGGTATGATATGGCGTATTTCATGCCTGCTGACGATGTCGCCGCTATCACACAATAGACACTGCGCTTTAGGATACTGAGCAAGAAAGCGCAGTACGATGTTGTCGCTCAACACGTAGTCAGCATCCGAGTCATAGTCGCCAGCATAACGACCTGTCCGAGCCATCTCATAGTAAAAATTAGACATATTCAGATTCAGTGTGGTTGGCAGCTGTCAGAACAGGGAGGAGGAGGAGGTATATTCGAGCAGACGGGATAAGGACAACTTGCTGTAGTACATTCGATCGCGATGTGATATCAATGTAGGCGCCCGCGGAGACTAGTTGGCGGTACAACCCACAAAATGGCGCCCGTCCTTCGAATCATCAAGTTCTACCGTTGTTCCTAAGCGGCGGTATCCTCTCAAGTTCTCTGAGCATTCTACATATCCTGTCACTTGGGCTGCAACCTACGCAGTGGAAAAAACCAGCAAGAAGATACAGAACAGGTTGAAAAAGCCTCCCCCGGGTCAGAGTCTCTGCCCCAAACTGCCAAGTATCCCATGAATTCAGGCCTCGACGTGCCAAACTTGCGCAGGGTCTGTCGAGTTAATTTGATTCCAATTGAAGCCTTTACACGATGTCGCTTCACGCTTGTAGCGACCGCGGCTTGTTCTCCCGCCATTACCTATGAAGGAACATACAGTCCAGGTTGGCGCAGAGAGGGGACGTGAAGGCAACCATATCTCTGTCAGGAGGGAGGCTTCCCATTGCTTGTCTGATATCGTGATGGCGCAGGTGAGTTGAATCTCGAAGGCGGAGCGGCAATTTTCTAATTCCTCTCGTTCCACCGTAGGCGTTCAGCTATGCAGTAGCTTTGCGAGCCTCGCTGGGCGTGGGGTCCATCTTGGGCGGTACGCCAGCAGGTGCGAACATGGCCGCTGTCGTTGCACTCTGCGCGAGGGATGATCCCTCCTCGCACCGGACCTGCCAAAGAGATTACCGGCTAGCTGCTGCAGACGCCCCAGGCTGTGAACCCTGCTACCGACATGGGAAGGTACGTATTTCCCGCTACTAGGGACGACCCTGACGGTCCGACTCATGCTGAGTCTAGGTATGCGTCGGAGCTATGCTCAATGGAACAAGCGGGTGCACTCCTTCTCAGTGACCGCACGCAAGCTCCATGCGTTCGCTGGTACGTACCAGGATACCACGGATCCGCTTGTCCCTCCTTCTGAAGCTCGTTCCGCGTCCGTTCACAGATGCCCTCCATGCTCCGCAGAAGCACGAGCGCATCTCGCCATTGTTAGCCTCGAGCTATACAGAACTGCCACGAGCGGTCATCCAGGTCTTCGGAATGAACCCGTTGCGGGACGAGGACTTGCTGTATGCACGCCTGTTGCGCGATGCAGGGGCGCAGACGCGACTGAATATGTAAGTGCTATCTCTGTACTATGAGCAGCCTCCATTTACGAATTGGACAGACTTGCAGATACGCCGGTCTCCCGCATACGTCCATGGTGATCTTTCCGAAGTCGGACGCACATGGAGCGGGACATTCTCGAGGGCGTACGGTGGCTTCCTGTCGCGCGATTTGAGCTGTGTTACATCTTGAAGTAAGTAATGCGCTTGTGATTACATGGAAAGTGAATATGTTCGTTCAGGTCCTGGACGTACGCAAGCTAGAACTTGTATGATACCTCATTTACCTCGTCCACACGGATCGTGCTCAGGTAAGGGAGGATTGATAGTGACATTACTCGACCCTCCAAAATACACCAAGCTGCTAGATTCGCGCGAGGCTCACGCAGTTCATATATCGAGATGCCTTCCTAATGCTACGGTTCATCACTCGGATTATGCACCCGTACGTTAGACTTATCATGATGGCGGTGCCACCTGCTACATGGTACAATACGGTACACGAGTCGTTGAACACCCGTCTCGCCAACACCTTGCCCACTATAACGGGCTACTCATACCGCTCCGGTTTGATGAGTAGACGTGCACTAGGGATTGTATTGTGTGGTACCTGCGCGTTCCAATGGTCACGGATGGCAAGGCATTCCTGCTCGACCTCTCTCAACTTGTCGTCTGGAGCCGGCCAATACACGGTGCCTAACATCATGAGAGCTACCGCGAAAACGACGTCGCGATCAAGCCGTAATTGCATCCATTCTGGCACGACTCGATGTTGGGCAGCAGCAAGGACATCTATCCCCGGACTTCGCCGAGCGTCTGGGTCTGGCATCTCATGCGGAAGGAAGATGAGCACGTCAAAATATGTCTCCAAAACCTAGCACCGAAGTGTTCAATGTTCGACATACGACTAGAGCGCGGGGTGACATACCGGTTTGAAGGTAATCAGAGCTGCCCTCTCATCATCATCTTCAGACTTCTCGAGCTCTTTCCGATTCCGGGAGTGCTGCCATTGTTGATATCGTCAGAACATACATAAATAAAGTTAGGTGTTTTGCATACCTTGATGAATCCTCGATCATCAAATTCTACGGGTGGGGTGGCTCGAACGGGAAGCTCTGCCATCTCCCTGCGGTGCTGAGCGCTGGGGATCCATCGCCACACATTGTTCTTGTATGCACGCCCATGATTCATGCAGACTGCATGGGATGATACGTAGGCGGTCGTCATACTACATGTCAGCCGGAGCGTGCCATAAATCAGCTGGCGGTCACGCACGCTTCATCATGTTTGATAGGCTCTTGGTATTGAAGGAACGGTCGCCACCGATGATGCCGAGCTTGCGCAGCCACGTGGAGTGCCACTAGAGTATTGATGTGATTGACCGTGTCAGTACGCGAGCGACAGTATAAAGCGAATGTTAGCGATTATGCCCGATACCCACCCTCCATTCGCCTTCCAGGTCCTCTGGCACCATCGGGATATCGACGACATCCTCCTCTGTGCCGCACAGCCAACATTGGTTGTAACTCCAAGTACGTGGTGTGGACTGCAAGATATCCTCGCTAGCAGGCTTTGTAATATACGCTGGGCTAGGATGCGCACAGAAGTCATAGGGAGCGCCGGCGTATAGATCCCTGAGCTCGAGAAGGCGTTCTCTGTACTTATTGATAGGATTTGTTCCCGCATCGGGAATGCCCTGTACTATATTCTCCTTGACCTGATAGAGGAAGATGTCAGCAGGGATATAACCGCATCCTACCAACTCCATGGAGTGAACCAGGACAAAGTACGGGTTGAGACGCCCTTTCCGTTCAGGAGTGTTGAGTTGAATCAGTAGGTCCAGGTCTTGATCCGCACCGCCATTCAGCCGGGTAGGTAAGAAGCGTTCATCCGGAGGTAGCATACGGTAAGCGACCTGGGCGGGTGTGAGGGAGTCGGTTGCGATCTTTACCACGGTGCGTGGAAACTCCTGCCGTCCATCCGAGACCCCATATGTATACAAAAGCGAGAAGAACCCGCTTAGAGCCTGCGTTGTGGCGGATCGTGCGCAAGTTTCATCTTTCTGGACTACAGCAGTGTGCAGTGTTAGCGTACCTCAGGCTCTAGGGGCGAGGCTCTCCGAGTCGTCGATCCTGAGATATCTGTTGCTCTCCGTTGTTGTTCCCAATCAAGAAGGATCTCGAGATCATCTAAGGATGGGCAGAGGGTAAAGGAACCGTAGGTTAGGCAGTCGCTATGAGTGCGACACACTAGTTGATCGTAACTTGAGCCAGACAACCTAAACCGCTGCATGATATGTGCAAGGACTCACAAAGTATGAGATTGTCGTCTCGCTCGAAGGCTATTTTGTCGATGAGCCCAGCATCCACAAGCCAGCCCATCTAGTCGCAGACACGCAAGTCAGAACAGCACATTTAGAGGAAATGACCGTGTACGACACACTTGAGAGCACCCCTTCACGGTAGGAGGAATGATATAGTAGATTAGGACGTCTTTGCGAAAGACCCCCGTATGACTAAGAGAGCATAACGGGCAGCACCCATTGTACTGTCTACGAACACGCTCCTGGATCGCACTATCCAGCTTGGTAGCCGGATAGAGATATGGAGAAAGATCAAGGCGGGAGACTTCGGTATAAAGGTCAGGCTCCATGTCGGAAAGCGGGAGTGGCCCGAGAGTGCCTTGGCTGGTATGGATTGATTAGAAACGCAGGGAGATCGAGTTCAGGTGCAGGTGCGAGCTGCGGGTACGTCAGGACAAAGATTAAAAACTGCCAAGGACGCATTGGTGACAAGTTTTATACACTCAGGAAATGGACCTCAACACGCACATCCAATGTGGTATGTAGGCGCCCGCAATCGGCAATC
Source organism: Cubamyces sp. BRFM 1775 (assembly GCA_022385745.1). NCBI lineage: Eukaryota > Fungi > Basidiomycota > Agaricomycetes > Polyporales > Polyporaceae > Cubamyces > Cubamyces sp. BRFM 1775. Next base: position 48,008 of record MU278578.1, read on the forward strand.
GACCCTTTGTCTCAGCGTACATGTATCAAGTCAATACCACTACGGCCCTTGAGCGATAGTGTCCTTTCGAGTCTATATGGCGGTCTAAATATACAGTAACCTAGGCCGCAACCTATGCAGTCAACGGAGAGGAAGGAACATAGCCTCCGAGCCAGAGACGGTGCAGTATCGTGGCATAAACACTGGTCTCTACATAGACATCAGGTGATCCCGTGCAGTATCGGTTAAATTCTCATAGTACTTCACACGCCCCACGCTCATGGCGGATAAGGTCTTCGGCCCAGGAGGACCTTGGACGTATTCTGTACTCAAATTTCTCGACATGCCTGTCAGCCAAGTCAGCAAAGAGTCAGTTGGACGTCTCATATACAACGAGTATAGTACACACGTTGTCAACCCCGACGTGAATCTCACATCAGGGAATACGGGAAGCCCGGACGCGTCAAGGGGCGGAAGAACGTGAAAGACATGCAGAACTGACGCGATGTTGATGAAGAGCGTGTCGTTGGCGAAGTACCTTCCTGGGCAGATCCTAGGACCAAACTTCAGCCGCGTGTGTGAGATATTGCTTGAGATTCTAACGCACCGTCTACCCAAACCGAATGCCGAGCTCATGCGATCACATAGCTCGTCGTCTAGTTTGCCTTCCTTGAGATATCGCTCCGGACGGAACTCGTCCGGCTCCGGGAAATGCTCTGCGTTGTGAAACATAGCCCTTAGAAGGGCAAGTCATTGTTTGATATTTCTGTACATCGGCGTTGGCATAGAGTCTTACCAGATGTTAATCCTGACGATAGCCCCTTCCGGGATTCGCCAATCACGATACTGGTCTTCCTTCATACATCGGTGAGGCACGACCAGTGGAGCGGGGGAATACCATCGCAAGAGCTCCGTCACGATCGCGCCGATGTACGGCAGAGATGGTCGGTCCGCATGTTCGGGTAGCCTATTATGGCCGACAACCCTATCAAGCTCGGCACGCGCACGCTCTTGCACCTCTGGATGAAGTAGCATGACACAGAAGAAGGCATGTAAGGTTCCGGCTGTCTGTAAGATATTAGCGAGGTCTGCGAGTTGAGAGCCGAGCGTGCTTGCCGTCTCCGCTGCTCCTATAAAGGCGGTCGCCGCTATATGTTTGATCACTTGCTCTTTCTTGCATGCGTCTTCCCCCTCGCTCTGCTCGGTTTCAAGTAGGTTACTGAGAATTGAGGGCTGCGCGACTCCGCGGGCCTGTCATCTGAGTGTTCAATGAAATTCAGTGAAGACGGGCTGTCAGTCCTACCATGGCTTCTTGTGCTATCTCGAATGGCGTATTGACAAGAGCACGGTATTGCGCTTTCCATCGCACGAGCCGTTTCTTCCATCCAGCTCCGGGTACCCAGCTTGGTAAGTGGCGCAACCAAGGGACGAGCTCCACCAACAGCGCGCCGTGATCAAAGGCCTCGGAGAGTCCTGTGCCTGCTTCGCTTAGAATATGAGCGAAACGGCCATCCACCTCCTCGGGAGGGATTCCATACACAGTCGAGATCAAAGTCTTGCATAACGATCTGTACCACGTCAGTGCTGAACGCCTGTAGTGGAAGGTCAATGTGTACCAACAGTTTAATTGAGCCGTCCAAGTCATTCTGATCTCTCAGAAGCACATCAAGGAAACGTCGCGCTTCGCGCTGCTGAGCGGCACGGTACTGATTGACGGTATTTGGTTGGAAGTATCGCCATAAGAGGCGGCGCTCCGAGCGCCACCCGTCGCCGTATTCCTTGAAAACAAACATCTTAGTCCAGCCAATGCTGGATAGTCGGCGGTCAGTTCCATGACGTGCTACAGCTGAAGCAGCCACTCACACTTCGGCGAGCACCGACGTCGGTCTGTCCGAGTAAATCGCAGAACGCTTGTCTAGCAGGTCGGTGGCGGCGGCCAAAGAATGAATGACTACGAGTGTCTGACCGAGCACGCGGACCGCGACAACGTCCCCTGAAGGCAAAACCGAGTACTGAGCTGGTTTCTTCTCACAAATGGGATGGTACGCACCGTATTTTGCCGCCCAGTCCCGATATGTGACCCAGGCGTACTCCTTCGGAATGTCGAAAACATTCCCAAAGAGAGGAAGCCCGGGCGGGCCGGGAGGTAGCGATAAGCGATCCTGTGATAGGAATCTGACTATGGCTAGTCCGCAGATCAAAGCAACGAGAAAGACGAGTGGGCTAGCCAAGATTTCTGGGGTACTCTCGACGTTCAACATGACCGCTTTGCTGTGGATACAACTTGGAGATGCAATGTGGGGAGGCTTGAGGGGGCTATGCACCTATATAAACGACACGATAAGCTTACGGTTTCAGCACAAATCAATACAAACTGTCAAGTTGCGGTTCAAGGTTCTCCTTGGGGTGCGAAGAATGTGACAGTGTGGAGGCACTGTAACGTCGCGGTCCAATGAGGTGCCATCTACTGACAGTCGAAGGCGTACAATGCCGTCCATGCTCGTCTCGCCTAAAATGCGGCATCAGCTGACATCGTTTACCTTGAACGCGACATTTGCAACACGGTGGTCTGCGGACGTGTTGACTTTGACCTGGTGGTCTTGAGACTCTTGTACGTCTGATCCTCTACCTCTCCCACGGCCTGTGCCTTGGCACCTTCGCGAGCGCGAGCTCTATATGCAGAGAAAGACTACGTACAGCGGAACTTTGATACGGGCAAGGAATCTTTACATCATGCACCACTTATCAGCTGAGAAGGAGGGACAGTGATTTGTCTCTCCACTACTTCGTATGCTGTGTGCTCTCGATGGATTAGGTTCTCGGCCCACGCAGATCTGGGGCTAATCCTGTAATCGAACTTCTCAATGGACCTAAACAGACGTGGTACGTCGTAAGTGCGAGGCGTTGTGAGAACAAACACAGGCGTTTATGGAATGATATACGTACGATACCAGGCCCGAAGTCAACTTGACTTCGGGCAGGATCGGCCGCCCAGACGCGTCCAGGGCAGGCAATATGCTGAATATGTGCAGGATGGATGCGATGTTGATGAAGAGCATGTCTTCGGCGAAGTACCTCCCTGGGCAAACCCTGAAACTCAAACGTCACTCACGAGCAACAGAAGGAGGAGAGTCGATCACACCGCACCGTCTGCCCATGCCGAACGCAACGCTAGTGCGCTCACACATCTCGTCGTCCAGCTGGCCCTCCTTCAGGTACCGCTCCGGGCGGAAGACGTCCGGATCAGGGAAAAGCTCCGTATCATGGAGGATGGCCCTGATAAAACAGCTCAGTGTCTCCGGGTCCGGGACCCTGGCGGGCGGGACGCGAGGGGAATTCGCACCAGATGTTGATGAGGACTGTCGCCCCTTTCGGGATCGCCCAGCCCCGATACTGGTCCTCCTTCGTGCAGCGGTGCGGGATGCTTAGCGGAGCCGGCGAGAACCAGCGCAGGACCTCTTTCACAAGCGCGCTGACGTAGGGCAACGACGGCCTATCCGTATGCTCGGGGAGTCTGTCGCGCCCCACGACCGCGTCCAACTCCGCCTGTGCACGCTGTTGCACCTCAGGATGAAGCACCATCGCGCAGAAGAACGCGAACAGCGTCCCCGAGGTCTACAGACCCATCAGCGGGGAGTCGACGGCGATGGGGGACAAGGTGCTCTCACTGTGTCTGTTGCGGCCAGGAAGGCCGTCCCGGCCATGTCTTTGGCGGTCTTTTCTACTTTACTGGAGTCTCCCCCTTCGACTTGCAGAGTCTCGAGCAGATCGCTCATCATGGACGGCTTCGCCTTCCCGCGCATCTATCGTTGCAAAGCGATGTAGGTCCGGGGTAAGGATCGAGCGGGAACGATCTGGCTTACCATCGCGTCTTGTGCAGCCGCGAACGGGGTGTCGAAGAGCGTACTGCACTGCGCTCTCCACGGACCGAGCTGCTTCTTCCACCCAGTCCCGGGCACCCAGCTCGGCACGTATTGTAACCATGGGATGAACTCGACAAGGAACGCGCCGGGGCTGAACGCCTCGGATAGCCCTTCGTCCGCTTCACGCAGGATGTCCACGTATTGCGTCCCAATCTCCTCGTCCGGAATGCCATACGCCGCTGTCAGCACCGTTTTGCACGCCAGCCTGCTCAACGTCAGCATCGCGCAATCGCACATGCCCTCGGGGATGTGAGATAGGTACTGACAGTTTGACCGCGCCGTCGAGGTCGCGCTGGTCTGCGAGCAACCGGTGGAGGAACGAGCGCGCTTCGCGTTGCTGTGCGTCGCGGAACTGTTGCGTCGCACTAGGCTGCACGTATTTCCAGAGTAAACGGCGGTCTTCGCGCCACGCATCACCGTAGCTCTTGAACCCGAACGTGCGTGTCCAGCCGGTTCTATAGACCCGCAGTCAGTCGTTGATTCCCACACGACTATGCCTGGATGCTAAGTACGTACAGTTCAGCGAGCACCGATGCAGGCCTGTCGGAATAGACCAATGAGCGCTTCTCCAGCAGGTCCAAGGCCGCAGTGTACGAGTTGAGCACCACGAGCGTCTGGCCAAACGCTCGGACTGCTAAGACATCGCCTACGGAGCAGAGACGAAGTCTCAGACATGGGATCACATGAAGGGCAAGTTCGTACCGTATCTTGCTGCCCAGTCTCGGTATGTGACCCAGGAGTGTTCTGTCGGAATATCGAAGGCATTGCCTACGAGAGGAAGGCCGGGTGGCCCTGGGGGTAACGGTCGACGAGCTTGTGATAGGATTCTGTGGATAAATAGCCCGCACCCTATAGCAAAGAGAAAGGCAAGCGGGTGATTCAGTAGCTCGGCGAGACGTTCGACCTCCAGCATCGTCGCTTGTGGCCTGAGGGGGAAGTCGGGGCGAGTGGAGATACTGCTATGCCTCCAAGGCTCCAAGTTATATCAATTACTGCGCGAAACGACGAGCTTATATAGCCTAAGGCCGCTGTCACCCCTTCAGAGTTCTGGATGTGTACCGCAGGTCCCTCAGGCTTCTATTCATGAGACTTGAAACAGCGAAGATGCCGTCTAGTGGCGCTGGTGTAACGCCGAGGGGGCTGTTGAAGACCGCCGGTAGCGGGTGGGGAAGGACAAGCGGTACGGGAAGAGCAACGATTCGTCGAGCTTGCGGTCACGCTGGACTGCGGCGAGTGAATCATAAGAGCTCAGCGATCCTTGACGCTTGCTGTCATGGCCGGGGTTTGAAAGCAAAGCTTCTCGGCGGTAGAGATAGCCTGCCGTGATTGGGGTAGAACGCCTGTGCGCCTCGTGTGCGAGCGCGCGCTGGATACATCCTTGCATACGCAGAAGCCGTGAAGGCCGCATACCGAGCAAGTGACGAGGCATTGTGGCTGGACATACCTACCACAGAGGGCACACCAGCACATTTCATGCAAATAATGCAACTTGGAAGACGTAAGAAGGGACTCACAAGATGTGACTGACTCAGTCGTGGGGTAGGTCAAGCAGGAGAACGCAAAGTAGGCCTAAGTAGCGTGGATTAACAGCACTCTACTTCGATTTCGCAGCTTCGCCACGCTGTATAAGCCCAACGCCGACAATAACGCCATCAGCTAGTATGTCCGCAGCCTTGCGTCCCTCGTTCGCTTGTTTCTCTGCCTTCCGGATGAACTCGGCCTTGACTGCCTTCGCGCGCGCGATCTGGATCATTGGAGGAGGCGAGCGAAGGACGTGTAGGAGTGACACACTTGAGGAGCAGGCAGTTGGGCAGAATCAAGGGTACGCACCTCCTTAGTATGATGCAGGCACTCAAGGTAATCCTCCGCCTGCGGAGCGCACTGCTTGGGCACGTCCGTTTGCGCGTAGCACTTCCCCGAGGAAGTCACTTTGAGCATGCAGTGTTTTAGATTATAGAAGAGGGCTCACTTTGGAGAACTCCTGCCAGTACGCGAAGCAGCGCGAGACACCTGGGAGAACATGTTCACACTGTGCGTAGCACCAGTCGCACACTGAGGAGCGTACCTCCGTGGTAGCCGTATCCAGACTATGCAAAGTTCACCCAGAAAAAGGTAAGCACTCAACTATGCCTGCATGAGAGGGAAAACATACGGCCATGGTTCACAAAGTCAGGAGAAGGTGAGTGGAATGTCGTTCCCTTCATCGCTACAGCAGCGAGCCCAAGGCCAGTGTGACAGAGGTAACGGCGTGATCCTCTCCACGTGCCTCGTCGCGTCATGGGCGCCAAATGAGATATACACTGCCACTGCGGTGCTTGCTACGGGCGCCTAGACACAATTGGAGCCTTGAGCAGACGTGCTGCGTTCGAAATCCGAGTACACATCCACCACTTCGGTCTGCCTCTACCACTCACCTCAATCTGCGAGCATGGCCGAACAAGCTGAGCTTGCGTTTGTGAAGTCATACGTGAACACGATCTCGAACCAACCGGTCGTGTATGGAAACGACTATCAGACAGCGCCGGAGAACGAGCTCAAGAAGGTCCCCGTATTGCCCGTACGTCCATATCACCTTCAGTCGGAGGCTATATGCGACTTCCTTAGACCCCGGCTCGCTGATACGACGCTGTGCATTCTCAGATCGATATCCCACCACCCCCAGAACGCCATGTCGCGGAGTCTGCACCCATAGGTATGTCCGCGCCACCTGCTTCGCCTTCCCCCTTTCCGGGTCCTGTCCCATCCCTCGCTGTGCCCATCAACCGCCTGCTAATCTCGCCCAAACACTATCACTCTCCTTACAGGCTCTATCAGTGTGACGTTCAAGTCGACCAAGCCCGTACAAGCCTATACCCTCGATGTCCAGCCCACAGATACCATCGCACAAATCAAGGCACAGCTCGCCGCGGTCCCCGGCGCCCCGCCCGCAGACGCGCAACGGCTCCTGCTCAAGGGCAAGGCCCTTGCCGACGCGAAACTGTTGAAGGAATATGCTGTCAAGGATGGGGACACCGTCAACCTTATGGTCAAGCCCGGATTCGACTGGGATCCGTCCAAGGTGTCTACAACCATCCCCACAACCTCGGTATCGCCTGCGCCTGAAGGAGAGTCAATCACGCTGCTTCCGAGCCCGGAACCTGCGAAGTCGTCAAGGTCTGGGCATGGCCGTATTCCATCGGTGGTTTTGTCGCCTTCACCATCCCTCACAGCAAGTCCTGGCGAAAGGCTGGTTGATATCCCGCTTGTGCTCGACACGTCCACTATCCCTGCATCACCTTCGTCCGTCGTCCCCGATACTCCGTATCATACGACGATCTCGCAGCCTGCGTTCTGGGAGCACCTGTATGAGTTCCTCACGTAAGTATACTCATGTCGTATGGACGACCCCGTACCGCCGCACATTCTAACTGCTATCTCGTTTACAGGAAAGAGTTCACCCACCCGAGCGACGCGGCGACGGCGTGGGAGGACTTCTTCTGCGCGAGCAAGGGAAACCTGTCCGTGAGCGAGATAGCGAAGATCCGCGACGCCGTCGGCGTCATCGGTATGGCCGGCACCTAACTTCGAAGCCCTTCTCGGGATGATACCTTGTTCGCTGTCGTTCGGTATTGGGCGGAACGCGTTTGGAGCATCTGGCAATTTGATGACATGACATCCACAATCGGTATGGACTTTCATTAGGATGGGCGACGGCGATGAGGAGGGTAGAGGAAGGAGGTGCATAGGTGATACGGAATAACTTTGGCCAAGGCGACGTCATAAATGGAACAGGAAACATCGTGGTGAGCTACAGCCTCGCAAGCGGATGCCACCCATGCGATTCCGATGCGGTGCTGCTCCTGTTCAACACATGAATTACAGAGGGGAAGGACGTCGCATGGTGTAAGTGAGGACAAAGTAAGACTGCCCACTCCCCCGGACGACAAGCTGAGGAAAGTAAACAAGGAACGCCTCGCCATTCACGGTTGTGGACTCAATGCGCAAGTTTACTGCCGAACTATCCGGGGTGGCCCGGTTCGCCGTTTCCGGTCCCCCTTCTAGAAAGTGACTTAATAAGCGTACCATGGGAATCTTGAGCCTCTCTTTCTCCGCCAATATGGATCAATTCAGGGCATGTCTCTCCTTAGACCAGTTACTCCTCGGCATTCATCGCCTCCCGCACGAGAGCTTCCGCGGCACTCGACCTGGGGCGGATGGAGTACTGGAACGGTTCCACCGCCCTGGCCAGTGGTGGTCAATCAGTTCATCTAAGGGAGCGGAAGGAGGTGGGAAAGCACGTACGACATCAATCCAGAGGTGACGTTATGCTCGACAGGGATTGGTTGCCCCCGTTCGTCCATGGCGGGGAGGATGTCAAACGCGTGCAGCACGGACGCGATGCTGATGAACAGCGCGTCCTCGGCGAAGTATCTTCCTGGGCAGATCCTGGATGTCCGTGAATGGACGACTTTCCGTAACGATTTAGAAATTCTAAACCAGTTCTAAACGCTCGATATGGTAGTTGATCTCAGATCGGTGGAGCAATTCCAACTCCGAACTTGAGCCCACCCCGTTCTAAACGCACTAAGCGCCCACGGTTTAGAAGGGGGGGTCGACCCCCCCTTCTAGTTCTAAATCGCGTTCTAAACGACCAAATTAGGAAGGCGCAGCCGTTCCCGGCGTCTATTCGACTTTTCACAAACGACGTCGATGACGTCCACAGCGTCTGGCCAATCCTTCCAAGAGCTCCTTTTTTTTCATCCTCACTGCTCTCTGTGACCGGACTCGCCGCTACACCCCTCGCTGTTGATGCACTCGCTTCCGCATGAACTCGCAAGAAGACTACGACCCTAACCGTGGCTGGAGTTGGGATGCTCAGGGGCGGTTGTATTCATTTGCGACCTCTGCAGCTTCGGTGCGTAACATTATTTCTGCAGTGGTTTGTACACTCTAACACAATTGGATTAGAACCATGCGCATCCTGAAAACCCAACGTCCACACCTAGCCAATCCAGTCTCCAACCATCCCAGCCCACCTATGCGGCCTCCACCCCGGGCAGCGGTCATCCTTCTATTCAGCCCTATCGTGACCCTCCTACGCTTCCCCACCACCCTCCCAATCTACCCCCTCAAGCCTCGCCATCACACGCACCTTCCGCCTCTGTAGCATCTGCCGTACATAAAACCAATCCGAATGCATCTTTTCTTCGGGACTGCTACTCGTCTGATGATGATCCTATTGAGCTCGCTGCGGCACCGCCTCCTCCAAGCTCATCAACGCCCACCTCGCTTCACCCAGCCAAGTCTACAAAGGATAAGGGGAAAAGGCGTGTCAAGGCAGAGCCTGATGCAAGTAGTCACGCCCGAGCAAAAAGGGCAAAGGCAACTTCGAAGGACGGTCAAATGTCTGCAAAGAACGACACACCCGCGAAGTCAACTAAGCACAGCGGCCGCCAACCTGGGTCCGCAAACTACACTGAAGGTGATTTACGTGCCCTGTTCAAGTGCGTGCGGGCATTCCTGCCGATGTCACAGGAGGGGTGGAAGAAAGTAGGAAAGAGCTTTGGCGAGTGGGCTGAAAAGCATGGGCGACCACACCGTGAATGGAACACATTGAAGAACAAGTATGATGCGGTGAGTACCAGGACCTATCTCCTCTATACAGCATGCTGATAACTCTGACTAGATCTATCGTCAAGGGATGGAGAAGCCTACTGGGTCTGCAGAAGTCCCATGGTACATCGAAGAAGTCCTTGACATCGAGCGCAGTATTGAGGAGCGGTCCTACATCCAAGAATTGGACGATGGGAATAAGGCTGATCTGGGCCAGGAGGATGGTGTAGATGGGTCGGACGATGTGATCGAGGTGGACGGCTCAAGTAGCTCCGACGTCGAGCTTGTATCTCAAGAGAACGGCAAGAAGTCCAAGGGTGGCCGCAAGTCATCTCAGCCAGTGCTTCGGGCTGTTCGCAATCAGGCTCCGGCTGCAGCATCATCGTCGCGCTCTTCCTCTCGTCGCTCTCAAGTATCCGACCTTCTTACGACGATCTCTGCATCCCTTGACCCCGCGACTCGTGAAGCCCGTGAAGAGGCTCGCTTCGCACAGAAGCTCGTACACGAGGAGATCAAGCGACTCCGCCAGGAAAATCGGGATCTCAGCAACCGGAACAATGCACTGAATGACCGTAATCAGCAACTTCTCTCCGAGCTGCATGACCAGAAGACGGAGGTCATGCGCCTGCAAGCACGCCTGGAAACCTACGAAATGATGCACATGTTCATGGGACGGGGCCCCACCTCGGGCAATTTCTCTCAGCACTCAGGTCGGCACACCTCCTCCACACCCCAGCACGTTCAAGCATCAAACTCTCGTAGCCATCACTCTGATGTCTCCGATGCGCCAGCACTTCAGACGCTTGCTTCAGTGGCATCGGGATCCGGCCTCAACACTGGTCGAGAGCAGTCGCCGGAGACCGCCTTCACCATCACTGTTAGCCCGAGCCGCCGTCGTCAATATTAGTCGTAGATTACTTCTTTGCCTTCAATGTAAAGCTCATACTAAGTTTGAACAATTTCTATAAACTATTCTACTACTACATGATGAAAGCGCGCAACACGATCTCGTCGACGCAGCTCACCAAACACCACATTCTCGCAGTCTGACCAGATGTCCTCATCCTCGGCTTCCTGCCATATCCGCATGTATACCGTCCGAATCTGACTGATCCCAACCCGTGTCGTACGTACATTCATGGAACGCAAGCAGACTTCGAGGAGGTCGCTACGCCCAATGGGGTCGTTGATGTCGAGAGGCACCCGTAACCGGCCAAAGCCCGACCGCAGCTGACGGACACCCCACTCCGCTGTCTGACGGTATGACACTAGCTGACGGTTGCGCGCCAGAAGCATGTCGCGCTCATGTGGGTCCTGTGGGAGCCGTGCGCCGGATTTGAGAGGAGCTTGGATACGGCCCGCTATGGAGGCAAGACCCCGCGGGAACGCCGTATCAGCAACAAGGAAGTACCCGGGCGGGGTCTTCTCACGGAGCTTCTTGTAGATAGGGCGGGCGACCCGTGCATCATGCCAGCTTCCGGGAGCGTTGTACACGCAACCACGCAGAATACCTGACGGACGTGAGGTCATGAATACACAAGAAGTTATTGAAGAGAAACGTACCACGGGGTGAGAAAACCAGCACACAGCTGGTATAATGGCCATGCAGCCAACCATTATACGTCGCGTTTTCGATTTCTGGGTCATCAGACTCGGCAGTGAGGATGTTCATCCCGTCGATGCCTCCAATGGCACCCGCAAGGAGGGGATGACGCACCACAATGAGCCTCGCGTCCTCTTCGCACTCCTGCACAGATGTCCACCACTCGATGCGTGCTTCTGGAAGATGTCGGAGGGTGTCTCGAAGGGCACGGAGGGCGAACGCGCGGTACCGTGCAATTGTAGCTGGGACAAGAGCGAATATCTGCTGGAGAGCCGTATCGGGCATGGCAGATGTGAGGTAGTGATAGATGAGGCCTAGCGCACCCTTCGCATCGAGTGAGCGACGGCTGAGGCGTGGAAAACCGGAGGGATTGGTGTCGGAGCGCGGGATTGTAGCACTATCCCATTGCTGCTGGAAGCCACTCTCCAGGATGTAGTGGAACGTTCCGCAGTCGATGCCCATAGTTGTGATATAGGCACGGTCGTCTTGGCTATCATAGAGCACTTGCCATGGTGTGTTGTGACGAGGGTTTGGCAGGAGCTGAGAGCGGCGTAGATATCGTCGGCTAGGCAGGCGGGTTTCTGCGCGGCGAAGGCGAGCTTCTTCAGCTCCAGCAACCAGAAAAACTGTCGCAGCCGCAAGAGCAAACTCTTCCTCAGCAGAGTCGGAATCGTCGGAGGAGGTCTCACTGAGCTCGGTGTCGTAGGTAGGCATCGTAGCGAGTCGTCGAGAGGCTCAACTTAACGAGCGCTTCTTGCCCCACTAGAATTTAGAAAGATTTAGAATGCGTCCCTGCACGGGGCGTTACGGATTGCACGCAACGAGTTCTAAAGCGGTTCAAACTCCGAGATCCGATCTAGAACTGGTTTAGAATTTCTAAATCGTTACGGAAAGTCATCCAATATGTATTATAAGTCATTGCGTCACAGGAGGGCTCAGGTATCCTGGAGGATAACGGCGACGTACCTTCGACCGTAGCCGAATATTAGGGTGACGGGATCGACAGCGTTCGGATCGAGCTTTCCGTCCTTAAGGAAGCGTTCGGGGCGGAACGCGTCTGGCTCGGGGAAGCGCTCCGGATCGTGCAATATAGCCCTGGATGGCGGAGGGCGGAGGGGGGCAAGCCTCGTTAGACGATGCCCAATCCTCCACAACCGCAGCAAGCGGCTCACCATACGTTGGCCATGACGGTAGCATTTTCGGGTATGACCCACTCCCTGTACACGTCGTCCTCCATGCACCGATGCGACATCCCGAGGGGAGTGAGGATGTGCCAGCGGAGGACTTCCTTGACGATTGCGCTGATATACGTTAACGACGGCCGGTCGGTGGACTCGGGCAGTCTGTCCGGGCCGACGAGGGCGTCCAGCTCTTGCTGGGCGCGTTTCTGCACATCCGGATACATGATCATCGCACAGAAGAAGGCGAAGAACGCGCCGGACGTCTACAGAGTGGGTATCAGCCACACGGCCATTTGAGAGGGAACGAGTGAAGGCACAATATCTACCGTGTCGGCTCCAGCTGTAAATATGGCTCCAACGACGGTCTTGACGAACCCCTGGTCCAGTCCAGGCATCTCTCCGTTCTGCAGTTTGTCGAGCAACTCGGTCAGGACAGATGGTTGTATGTCCCCTCTCGCCTGCATATCTACCATTCATGCACTTAGACATGTCAATAGGACAATCGAGCTTACCATGACGTTCATCGCCGCATCGAACGGTACCTCGAGGACAGAGCTGGCCTGGCGGCGCCACTTTTGGATGCCGGTCTTCCACCTGCCTCCCGGAAACCAACACGGTAGGTAGCGCAGCCAGGGAATGAAGAAGATAGTGGGGTCGTATGCCTCAGAAATTCCCGCGTCGATCTCGCTGAGCAGGTCGACGTAGCGGGTCGTGACGTCGCGGGCGGGCAAGCCATACCCTATGCTCAGCAGCGATCTACAAAAGGATCTAGACCGGGAAGTGCGTCAGACGCGATGAATGGAGAACGCAGGAAGGAGCCAAGAGCCGGGAAGTGACGCACAACTGGATGAGCTTATGAAGGTCGTGTGGATCGTGAAGGAGACACTGCAAGAAGCTCCGCGATTCGCGCGTCTGGATGGGATGCCATTGCGTTACCGCACTGGGTTGGAGGTATTGCCAGAGCTCCCGGCGCGTGCGCCGCCAGTCATCGTCGTACGGCTTGAAGCCCAAGCTCCATATCCAGTTCAACCTGAAGCCGGATACAAGGTTCAGTCAGCGACCAAAGATGAGAAAGGAAGGCCAAGGACTACTAACATACGCGAGATAGAGACAACAGGGGTGGGCCTGTCCGAGTATACAGCCGATCGTTTTTCAAGCAGATCGTTCACCGCGGTAAGGGAGCTCAGAACGATGACGGGGTGGCCGAGCAGGCGAACACAGATGACATCCCCTATTGAGACGAGCAAGGTTCAGATGCTCGTTCAATGTCTTGCAACAGCGTGGACGGCGTACCATACTTGGCTGCAAGATCGCGGTAGGTCACCCATGGCGTGGGGCGAGGAATGTCATAGACGTTCCCGAGGAGAGGGAGACCGGGTGGACCAGGTGGTAAGACCTTGCGGTATCGCTTCTTCAGAAGGTGTTGGACTACGACGACGACGAAGAGCTGGAGTGCGACCAAGGGTATAGTCAGGGCACCCTGAGTGCTGGAGAAATTATGCTGGATATCGAAAATAGTCATCAACAGCGCCGATAGAGATGGGATGGAGGCGAATGGTGAGCGTATAGCTGCCTTTGTATGTTGCCATATGTCGAGCGGCTGGGGGTCTCATTACTAACGGAGATAGTTAGCACACGGGATGAACAGTTGTCCATATCGCTCACGGCATCAACATGCTTCTGTCAAGGCATTCAGAGCATGACGGCTTGGAATCGGGCGCTGGAGGAAACCTACCACAGGATATAGCCACTCTGAAGACCACGGGTCCTAGCAGCGCCCCGTCGAAGGCCGAGCAACTCGGATGAGTTGTCCACGATGCTTCTTCAAGATCATTCGCACTGCGGAAATTAGTGGACTGACAAGAGCATATTGAACCTAGCGAAGTAGCCAAGCAAAGAAGGCTGGTACTTGCCCTTCAGGGCATGTACTAGCTTCCGAGGCGTTTGGGCCTGGGTGCCTCGAGCTATGTCCATCCAGCAGGCGAATCGCCCTCAATCGTTTCGCCCAGTGTGAGTCAATATACCATTCTTCCCAGAAGACGAATGAAGTTCGCCCGGTCCTTAGGATGGGCGGCAACACTTCAACGTAAGCGATGTTCAGTCAAGAGTGTCTCTGCAATCTCCATGCCAGGATCGCGTACCAGGATCAGAGAAGCTTTCTTAGCCAGAGCAGCGTCGTGCGCCATGGGCGAACATCAGCGCCGTCTTCAGAGTAAGACTGAAAGCGGGCGATTATACACAGTGCGCATCCCAGTAGATATCACGAATGCCGGGGCACGAACCTGTGAAGTCACGATAAGCCAAGCAACACCGGACAAGTCAATCTGGGACAGAGGCACGAGAGAGGCCTGCACAGAATTCGGGTACCATCAATTCGGACTACGGTTCCACGCGTATACACCTTCAGCTACTGCGTCTAGAGGTATGAGGTAGGCTCCCCAGGGCAGACGTACCGACGCGCTAGTATATTGAGGAGGGACTAGCGCCACGCTGTCGCGGCCACGGACGAGGAGGCTCAGGAGGGCCAGACGCGCCCACGTGCCACGCGAATCGACTGCTGTTCCTACAAGCGCCTACGTCTTAGGCACCTCTCCTCTGGCTGCCACCGTCCTAACTTGCTTTCTTAGCCTTTGCCCGAGACCAAGGACAACGCCGACGTACCTAAATTGCCTACGACCATGCTGAGCGACCGATGGTTCCTCCAAACGTGGGCGCACGAGCCCTCCCGCTATTGCTTGTGGCCCTCAGCTAGTCCGTTCTCGTAATCAAGTCCAAGATCCTTGCCGGCCGATATCCTCCAGCCAAACGCATGTGCATACGGCGCACTATGACGCGCTCGTGATTATGACCGCCAATGTCGGGCTCGGGGACCTCCGTTTTGAGGTAATAAACCCGAGCGAACATGAGAATAAGGTAGCTGAGCAAGAAGGATACGCTTACATGGTGGCTCGCAAAACGCTGAGGACAGTCATCCTCGCATAGGCGTGCCGAAGGACGGAAAGACACGTTCACGCATCATTGACTTTGACGTAGATATCGGTGCTGTGCTGTTGCTGTCGACCACAAGTGAGTCCATGCAAGCGCGTCTTATTGGCTCGGTACTAACGTTATCGCAGTGTGGTCTTAATCTGATCGAGTGGGCTACTCGTGCAATTCGTGTGGTTAACATCGATCTGCTTCCTCGAGGGCGTTCAGGTGAGTCTTCGTATCACCAACTCGTCCATTCGGAACGTGATAGCTTAGGCCGTGAGTCTCTCCAGGATCGATGCTACGTCTTCACGCCTGAGTTTCTGCACGCAATCGCACAAGCTGCTGTGCGCGAACACCCAGGATACATCAACGCCATGATTCCCTGCATTGTCTCCAACATCTCTGCCGAATTTCCTTTCTCGACGACCGCACTGAACACTAACTTCATCGAACGGATGCTCAGCAACGCCGGCGGCGTGATGGGCGCGGTGTACAGCATCCACACTAGCATGACCGAGTACCTCATGATCGTCGGCGCGTCGCTGGTCACGGAGGGGCACACGGGCATGCACACCGTCCACGACTACTTCAACATCCTCGTCGGGGAGCAATGGGCGTTCAACCTGCCGAAGCTCGAGAGGAAGGTGTCACGTCCCGGCTCGGTGCACCACTGACGCCGTGGAGGCCTCAAACAATACAAATCTCACAAGAGCTGTGTTGCGCTCGAATAACCTAGAGGTGAGCATGTTTCTTTTTTTCTTTTCTTTGCTTGTTCGTTTTATTCGCGTCCGAGGCGCTGCGCTGCTTGGCTGCGTGTTTCTGATATCTTACGGCTGTCTAGGTTGGGTCCCGCTCATGTAACCCTTCGGCTTCGGGGACGTCTTCTCGTCAACTCTCGACAACTGGTCCTTCTACCACACCGTCCGCATCACCGTACGCGAGAACACCCAGACTTCCCTGATTGGTGAGATCTGATTGCTCCCCTTGAGTAGGTGTAGCATTTTCGCGTTCCCAGGCTCACCGTGTCACGGGTCAGCAAAATTGTACGTCCATTGTGATTCTAGAATGAATTTGTTGCTGGCATCGCTGTTAGGCTTCGGTGAAGTCGCGATGCTATGTAAGCGCGCTACGGGATACACTTCGCCTTGTTCGTCGCTCTTCTTCAAGTTGAACCCCGAAGGCTTCCGGTTGCATTTTGTCTTCATCTTTGGCCTGCGATGCCTACGTTCAACGCTCTCTCGGCGATCAACGAGCATGCGGAGCTGGCACATGTGAAGTTCGAAGTTACTTTGGACTGTTGTCTGTCATATGCAAAATGTCCCTCTTTACGGCCTCTACTATAGCCCTGATCTATTGATTCATACTCGTGATTCGATGTACTTGTTATTGACATGGCTCTTTGTATACTAATACAGCCGGATCGAGTCCGTCCCAGTACGGCCCACTGGACCTCGTTGGTGCCCAACTGCAGAGACGTTAGACTGCATGCGAGTGAGTGTTGTACTCCTCGTAATACTCGACTTTACGACCGTTCAGGTAGAAAAAGTCCGACAAGAACTCCGGCAGTGCATCCTTCCCGCGCAGGCTTTCGTTCCATGCATTACGAATGCGGAGACATTCGTCTTCGATGCTACGCAATTTGTCGTCGGGAATCGGCAGATAGACCGATCCGATCATGTGCAATGCCCACCCATAAACCATGTACGGGTTCAGGCTCAAGTTCCTGAAGGATTCAATGACTCGTATGCATGACACTCCTTCGAAGGCCTCTTTGGGCACGACTTGCCCGCCTTTCGAGCTGTCGAGTAGATCGATCGGCGGCATCTTGTGCGGCATGAAAATCAATAGGTCGAAGCTAGGCTGTAATAGAATACCTTGGTCAGCAGGCATACAACGTAGCAGTCACTGCAGGGGTGCTTACGTTCGTGATATCGAGGGTTTCGGGCGGCCTAGAGGCTAACATGGCCTCCCGAACCTTTGCAGATGGCATCAATCGCCAGGCTCTGTAGTCATACGCATCCGCATGAGCGGAACATACTGCTGAAATGTTAGCGGGAGGACAGTTCACAGAAGTGATAGTGTACGGACAGAGGATGAGGTTACTGATGTTACTCCGCAACATAGTGTCGACTCCTTGCTCAACATCGGGGATCAACTGTAGTGAATGGAGCCACGGGCGGGGCTAGAGGAATGACGCACAACCCGTAGTGAGTTCACGTGTGCGAGCTATGTAGAGGACCAAGTTGCATGACTCACATCGAAGTCTACACCATGGGGCATGGCTACCCGATGCACGACCACATTCTCTTTCCGACCACAGAGAAGACACATACTCCCAAGTTGGCGTTTGGCCTCCTTGATCATCTTCTTCGGCAACTCGTCGTCCTCCGGGTCATATTGCAGCCAAGGCTGAGTTCCAAGGTCTTCGCAGTCACTGCAGTCACTGCACGTATCGGAAGACTCGTCAGGGACCTCCTCGACGCCGGGCTCGCAAGCTTTGCTCTCTTCTGTCATGCGAATCCTTTCTAGCCATGTTACCTGGTTGCTGCTCGGACTCGGAGCTCCGCTCTCTCGCGCTAGATCTTCTGCGGTACGAGAATACAGCTGGCGGAGATGGAGCAACAGAGCTTCGTATTCTGGGATCTTGTTTCGCGCGTAATGGACAACCGTTTCATCCGCCGGTTTCTCCCCGAAAAAGTAATCGGGAGGAGTGAAAGGGCCATTGAATATCTCCATCGCGCGAACCATGACAGCGTATGGGTTGATTCGGCACAAGTCGGGTCGATTGAACTGCAGCTTGAGCTCAAAAATTGGCGATTGAGTAGCATGAGAACTAGGGAAGTCCATGGGTAGATGCCCATTTCCCCTGCGTTGCCTCAAGAGGACTTGTTGTGGTACCGAAACCGGCATTTGGTGGATCGGCAACTCTGACGCCTGAAGATCTGTGTTTCCCAGGTGAGGCCAGAAGCCCCCAAGTGCATGCCCCAACCAGAAGCAGCTGAGATAGCCACTGAGTGCCTGAAATCGGAACGGTCGTCGCACGAAACAGGTTCAAGAAGAGACTGGCATACGCACACTAGGCGAAGGAGCAGAACGATCTCGGAGTGGCTTTGATTGTGAACTCCCATCCACATTCTCGGACGCCTCCAAGCGTTTCTTCCAGTCCTCCTCTTCGTACGCAATCATGGCCCGAAGGTCCTCAAGAGGGGGACAAAGCACCATTATCCCCGTTACCAGTGGACCACGATGACAACCGCATACTGTAGGCACACTGATCAGATCCTCTCTGCTCTGTGGTGGACGATAGTGAAGGCACTTACATGGAAGCATATTCTGCGTACTATCGATGGTCAGCCCGCAATCGATTCCAGATGACCGAAGCCATGCGAGCTATCCCGTCGATGTGAGCAGGTTTGGAATCAAATATATGATACTATAGGCTACATACCTGCGCGATCCCCTGAGGGGTATTCTCTATGAGCTGCACCATATTCACGCCGGTAGCAATCTGAGGGATGTGCTCGGAACGAGATTCACATAAAGGGCAAGCATCACCGTAGGATTTGTAGAGGGCCCGACGAGCATCTTCAGACGCATCGATACACTCGCATCGAAGTGTGGGGTCTTCGTGCAGGACGCGTACGAGGGTCTTTGGCATGATGTCGAAAGGAATTGAGGTTGGAGCAGGGTAGAGTGGTCGCTGCCGTTCGTGTTATGATGTTGTTAGTGCTCTAAGAGTCAGTTTATGCTCTCCTTGAGGCACAGGGGCGGCTGAATGTGTCAGCTTGATCGTAAGCTGATGCTAGGGTCACGGATGTCAAACACCTTTTGAAGCCGGATGAAGACTGACGACGGTCGCAATGTTGCCACTCAACGCGGTTTACGTATAAAGAGAAGTGCCGTTCAATGCTCGGCTCCTATTCACCAAGATAGTCAGATCCGAGTCAGTCTGGGCTGGCCGTAGTAGGCGTGCAGTCGGCGCTTGCATAAGTATGGCAGCCATTCCCAGATACTTAGTAATTTACATCGTTTGCATTAGTACATTGCGCCCATCGCGCCGCCGGTGTTGCTGAGCACCCATTCGGAGGAGTTAGGGTTGAGTGCGCTGCGCTACATCATACATGCCTTCTGGTAGATGTCAACCTTGTGATTTGTTTGCAGCGAAGGTCACGAACATGGCCCCTTATGCACAAAATCCGCTGCATCATAAGGACGGAGGCTAGCCCGTATTTCCCCGTTGTACAACAAGGCCCGCGCCGTACCATTGGATTCTCCACCCGCGTTAACCTTCAGCACTCATACATCCCGCACAAGAGCCTCAGCGACACTCGACCGCGGGCGGATCGTGTACTTGAACGGCTTCACCGTCCTGCACAGCGACGATCCAGTCAGCACAATTCGATCCATAAGGGATAAGGGCCGCAAGGAGGAATATCACGTACGACACAAGCCCAGAAGTAACCCCAAACTCCACAGGGACCGGCTTCCCTTGCTCGTCAACCGCGGGGAGGATGTCGAACGCGTGCAGCACAGACGCGATGTTGATGAACAGTGTGTCTTCCGCGAAGTCCCGTCCCGGGCAGATCCTGGAGGTTTGGCAAGCGGGCACATCAACGCATTGTTGCAAGTGTAAGTGTTGATGGGCTGGACGACGGAGAGACACATACCTTCGGCCGAAGCCAAATCCTATGGTGGCAGGATCGAACGCATCTGGGTCGAGTTTGCCATCTTTAAGGAAACGCTCAGGACGGAATGCGTCTGGTTCTGGGAAGCGTTCTGGGTCGTGAAGGATACCCCTGTACAATATAGCGGAGGCAAAGAGTTGGCGAACCGGCACCGATTGCATATAATCCCCACCCTGAGAGGAGACCCACCATATATTGGCCATGACGGTAGCATCCTTAGGAATGACCCATCCCCGGCACACGTTCAAGTTGTCTTCCATGCACCGGTGTGCCAACCCAAAGGGAGCGATACTGTGCCAGCGAAGGACTTCCTTGACGATCGCATTGATGTACGGCAGGGACGAACGGTCGGCGTGCTCAGGCAGTCGGTCCGGACCGACGACGGCGTCAAGCGTTTCCTGGGCGCGTTTCTGGACTTCGGGGTGGATGATCATCGCGCAGAAAAACGCAAAAAATAAGCCAGCCGTCTACAGCGGTTCAAGGCGATTAGCATATTCTGAGGACGAGGGAAAAGTCAGCACGCCTACCGTGTCAGCTCCGGCTACGAATACGACCCCAAGAACGGCTTTGACAAGTTCTTCGTCTACCCCGGACTTGTTGGCGGACTGCATCTTCTCAAACAGCTCGCTCATGATCGATGATGTTGCGGTCCCTCGTGTCTGCGACAGGCCAGATCCTCATCAGTGACATTCGAACACGAGCTTCAGCAGACAGAATCACCACAGCACTCAACGCAGCCTTGAACGGTGTCTCGAGCGCAGACGTAGCCTGCAGGCGCCATTTCTCGATGCCATTCTTCCACGAGCCGCCTGGGAACCAGCTTGGGAGGTAACGCAGCCAAGGGATAAAGAGGACAGTAGGGTCGTACGCTTCGGAAACGCCTGAGTCTATCTCCCCAAGTAAATCCACGTAGCGCGTCGTAACATCGTCGGCGGGCAAGCCGTAAGCTACGCCCAACAACGTCCTGCAGAGGGACCTAATCGATTATGATGAATGGGTACAACCGAGCGGAGAGAGCAAGGAGTGCCTCACAGCTGGATGGTCTTATGAAGGTCCCGTTGATCATGAAGCAAGCCCTGCAAGAAGCGGCGCGATTCACGCGCCTGGACGGGATGCCATTGCATGACCGTACTGGGTTGCAAGTATTGCCGGAGCTCGCGACGCGTGCGACGCCAGTCGTCGTCGTACGGTTTGAAGCCCAGGCTCCATATCCAGTTCAACCTGAAGCAGGGTACAAGGTTCAGTCAGCTACCGGATGCCAGAAACGAGGAGTTAGGACGAACATGCGCGAGATAGAGACGATGGGGGTGGGCCTATCTGAGTATATCGATGACCGTTTCTCGAGTAGGTCGGTGACGGAGGTGACGGAGTTCAAGACGATTACAGGGTGACCGAGAAGGCGGACGCAGATGACATCCCCTATGGCCAGTGGGGTTCGTTTTAGTGTATGCACACCAATGGGGACGTCGACGTACCATGTTTGGCTGTCCAATCCCGGTATGTCACCCACGGTTCATTCTGAGGGATGTCATACACGTTTCCAAGGAGAGGGAGGCCGGAAGGACCGGGAGGTAAGGCTTTGCGCCAGCGCTTTCTCAGGTAACGCTGGACTACAAAGACGAGGAAGAGCTGGCAGAAGACGACAAAGATCGTTGGAGCACCGGAAACATCAGAATGGTCGTGTTGACTATTGTTTGAGGCCATCAGCGGGATCGGAGAAGGAGATGTGTGAGCCAAGCTGGTACCCCGTACCTTTTTATGCTATGTTGTGCTCCTCGCCATGATCACTAGTGGCCCACAACACAATGGTCCACGTCGTGTCGTTGAGGCACAAACAAGCTCCTGTCAAAATCCTTAGGGCGAAGTGGCTTGCCATCGAGCGCTGGAGAGAGACATACCGCAGTATATAGCAATTCATCGAAACCATGCATGCGCAGGTGGCTCGTAGAAGACGAAGCAAATCGGCCAAGCGGTGCACGCCGCATCATCAACGTCACCCGCATCCGCACGAATCGCGGACTATCGCATCATGCGAAGCCCTGCAGGAACATATTGAACCTTACGAGCAGCCACACCAAACATCGAAGGTCAAGTGCGCATGCGGAACCGATGAGACCAACTTTATCCACATCTGCCGATGCGATTCGTTCTAATCCATCACTCCATGTTGAGCTCATCATTCTTGCAGCAGAGCATCGGCTGCCTGGTACGACAGGTCGAGCGCAGGCGAATAATCCTCAGAATCTATAGCGCTTCGTTCGTAAGGGGGCCATGATCACCAGCACTTGTCCATATATAAATCACGTACGAATGAGCTCAAGTAGAGCTGCCTGAAGACCGAAGACGTGGGGCGCTGACTATTGATAGCGTCATAAACGATGAGTCTTGGGAAGGGGGAGGGGGGTTTCCAATAGCCGTGAAGGAGGGTATTCTGCGGAACGAACAAAGCAGGGTGTATTTTGTGGCGCACGCCTACATAACATCGAGACACTAGTGATGAACATCCCTCTTGACCTAGGGACTGAAAACATAGTGAGCGATGCCGGTGGCAACAAGGTCATTCTGGACCATGGTGGACGTACATGATTTCTACAGTACTTGACTCGTGATGCGTCGAGAAGGTGCGAAAGCGCAGCGGCTGCAGAACGGGAACAATTATATCTTGCCAATCAAGATGTTCCTGATATTCTCGCGTGCGGTTATGCGGACAGTGTGGTAGAAGGACCAGTAGTCAAGAGTTGATGTGAACACGTCCCCCAGGCCGAACGGCAGCATGAGCGGAACCCATCCTTAGAGGCCAATCAACATCAAAGTAACCCTGCCCAACAAGCTGGAAGGACGCACCCCTAGCATACTCGAGCGCAAAGCACCCCTCATGGCATTTATATTGCTTGACGCCCCCACGCGGTAGGTGGTGGACGTCCCCGGGCCGATACACCTCCTTCTCGAGCCTCGGCGGGTCAAACGCCCACTGCTCTCCAACAAGAATGTTGAAGTAGTCGTCGACGGTATGCATGCCCGTGTGGCCCTCCGTGCCCAGGGGCGTGCCGAAGACGATGAGGTACTCAGTGATGCTCGCGTGGATGATGTACATCGCGCCCATCGCGCCGCCGGCGTTGCTGAGCACCCATTCGGAGGAGTTGGGGTTGAGCGCGATGCGCGAGGACGGGTACTCGGTGGTCAGGTTGGAGACGATGTAGGGGATCATGGCGTTGATGTCCCCCGGGTGGGCGCGCACGGCGGCTTGCGCGAGCTCGTGCAGATACTCGGGCGTGAAGACGTACCACCGGTCCTACCCGGGGCCACAGCGTAAGCGTCCATGCAATCTCGTATAGAGGTGGAGTAGTGGGAAACTCACCTTAATACCATCGAGGAAGCTGCATACCAGGTATACAACGGCTATGACAATCGCGCGAGCCGCCCACTTGAACAAGTTGGCGGACGCGTTTGCCTGGGTGGGCACCTTTGGCAATATTTTGGTCGCCATGGGGCTACGTGGGAGGGAGAGGGAATGCCGATGCGCATAGGCAGAATTTATGCTCCGTAAGACGAGGGAAGTGGAACGATGTCAGTCGTATTTTCTGTGGTCGCCACGAGCGCCTACAAACTCGATGCGACACCCGTTTACTTGCTTTCCCAACCCACTCAGCTTCGGCGTCCCTCAGAAGTACGATGAAGTGAACTATGGTAAGACGGCGACGGTGAGAAGTGGTATGTATCGTATGCTCTTATGTTGGACGCGAATGCTCACCAGTTCCTTGAAGGGGTATAAGCGCTCGTCCCGGGTCGACGCTTCGCTCTGGTCACTTCGTCGAATCGATCGATGTCGCGGTCGGTTTCTGAACTACTAGGATGGCAGACAGGAACGATTGTTAGGGAATACGTTGACCCAAAGTACAGTGAGTTCCAATGGCATCCGTGTTGATGGCTACTTTCACCGTTGTCACCGCACAACTAAGATTTACTTCCGCCCATGAGTGCCGCACCAAGTAGTGGCAGGGGGCAACTAGACTCTGGCTCCTCCAATCTGCCGGATGTCCGACCTGGACCTGGTTGTGTTCGGACGTGCCAAAAGCCGGGCTTCGAACCATGCGCAGTAGAACCTGTCTGACATGTTACGTCCGTTAGTATGCATGTAGGTTTATTCACTCTCAGAAATTTGGAAGAACTGTACCCTCTCCCGGAACGTTGCCAGTAAGTGCTCCAAATGTAGGCCCGGCTCTAGGACAGAGCGGTCTTCATGGGGGCGCCGCGTGTCAGTGTTCAGCTGAGAACTACGCCTTCGCTCACTAAGAAAGGTGAAAGTGAAAGGTGCCCGTTTTATGGATAGAAGCATGGATGTCCTGAGTCCTCACATCAACCTCAGGTGAACGCACCTGATTTTGCACGAGCGCATGAACACCATCAAGGCCGACATAACCAGTATAATACTCGGAACAAGGCATACACAGCACTAGTCAATAAGGTACTTCCGCTTGAAGAACGCGCGCAGGTGGAAGATTTGCCATACGCCCAGGCCGATGAGAGAGGCAATCGTGAACCAGGCGAAGTTCTTCACCCGGCGGTTCGTGGACACTGTGGCATCACCGTGAGCAAGCGTTACGGGGACGTCAGGGAAGGGAACATGAACGCACTGTTCGTAGCCTGGAATCGTTCCTCCCGTGCCTTCAAGTACTCCATCTCGTCTACTATCTCCTTTACGATACCCTCCAGCTTCCGCATTTCGGTCTCCAGCGCGGAGAGCGACTCTTGGTTGGCAATGGCACTGCGAGAACGTTAGCACTGAGCTCCTAACCACGCGGTTGGCAGACTCACTTGTAGTCGACTGCATCAGCTCCGATATCCACGTCAAGGTCGACGACGCGTGAACGCGTCTTTCCGTCGTTCGGGACGCCTGCGCGAGAGAAATCATCATCAGCATTTAGGCGAACCAGTATATGGAGGCGACGCACTGGTATCGAGGTAGTTGCGGAAGCAAACACCAATATCCTCCTCCGCATGCGCTGTGATAGCGAACCGCTTCTCGCCATTGATATCCTTCTTGCTCAAGTACACATTCTTGTGCTCGCTCGAGTCTATGACCTCGATGTCGAGACGCTGGCCCTCCCCAGGCCCGACGTTGGCGGTGATGATTACGAGCGCACCCGGATGCGCTGCATTCCACACGCACTTGGCTGGAGGATACCGGCTGGCAGGGAGGTTGAACTTGATTGCGAGGACGGACTGGCTGAGGCAGACGAGAAGTGCCACAAGCAGTAGTGGGAGGGCTCGCGCGCCCATATTTGGAGGACTAGTCGGGACTAGCGGGTATACAGAGGTCGCTCAGCGAAACCGGTAGGAAATTAACGTGTCGTAGGCGTCGCCCTCAACGTTGAGGAGAGTGCAGGAAAGCAAGCTGGAGCGGGACGGTGGCAGAAGGAGGCAAGGTTCTCAAGCGGCGGGCGCTTGCAAGTACATGCCACGCAGGCTGGCGATTCGCGCGCGTGGGCTGTGTGAGTGCTGTGTGCCAGTAGTAGCCTGCTGCGTCTCTACCACCATGACCATCTGAATCATGTATCATTGGCTATCGGACGATAACTGGCAAACGCGTGGATGACCACAAGCCATTCAAGGCAGTGGTTCATATCATAGATGCTATGGACCCTTTTGGCTCGTAACGCCGAATGTCGAGACGCAGCGATGCAGCTGGGAGCTTTTGGCCCCAAGGCAGGCCTTATGTACATTCGGAGAATGGGCACGTAATGCTATCACTAACATCTTCATTGAACATATAGGCGTACCATCTCATATGCCAGCCTGTCTATATAAAACACACCCATGAAAGCGAAACATCCAATGTGATTCCCATAACAAAACAAACTTGTACAGGCCGTACATGGGTTACCTCGTATAAGAGCATACATATGATGGCCTCAGCGTCGTCTACCCCAGATTTCTCCATCGAGCCCCCTTCGTACACGAGCTCAGTACTTTCGACATGGAAGGTATGTTATTCTACGCATATCTAGACATACTGCCGCTGAAGAGCCTGTCGTAGACACGTGCACTATTGTACATATCCCGGGTAAAGGCGAGGGGTTGATAGCCACCCGCGCCATTGCCCGAGGAGAGCTCATCTTCGCCGAGGCCCCTCTGCTCGTCCAGCGGCGCAACATCAGTTCGCGGTCTATCGCTAATGCGTTAGCCAGACTTCCGCGCGAAGGCCAGATGCGCTTCCTCTCCCTAGCGAACTCTTGGAAAGGGAGGCAGCACCCCCTAGTTGGTCTGTGGCTCACGAATGCCATCCCGTGCGGTACTCCCGATGATCCTTACGGGGACAAGACCGAGGTCGAGGGGGTATTTCCTGCGATCGCCCGGCTGAATGCATCTTGCTGCCCGAACCTCTACCATTGGTGGGATGCGGTGACGCAGAGACTGTATTTCCGTGCCGCGCGAGACATTGCAATTGGCGAGGAATTATGCATGACCTACATGGATGCATTACTTCCACGCCGAGAGAGGTTGATCATCATGAGGCAGCATTACAATTATGAATGCCAATGCTCTGCGTGCAAACTCACCGAGCAGGATGGGCACGACAGCGACTACCGGCGCTCCACCGTCGCTGAGATCCGGTCTCAATTACTGAAGTACAACGACCCTTCGTACGGCCTGCACAAGGTTGGTCTGCCTTGTTCTCGACCGCCGACCGGCTGCTGAGGATGACGCATCCTACAGATGAGGCTGGCTCTCCGGCTGCTCGACGAGGAAGGATTACTAGAAGTATACGGCAACCCTTTCTATGCCAACGGGTTCGAGTTCTGTGCCTGTGCGTAGTCGCTATATCCAGTCTGCTCGCAGCGACCCTGGCTGATATATATCTCTAGTGGCCGGCGACGCTGAGAGCGCGAGTGCATGGGCGAGCAAGGCGTGGGAGTTTGAATGCGTCACGAAAGGGCCAGACAGTGAAACTGCGCAAGAATGGGAGGAACGAATGCGGTACCCGACACGGTCGCATATTTTCGGGTCTGGTCCAAGGAGGTATAGGTTGCAAGGGCCGGATGTATGAGGGATGAGGGATGAGTGTTTAGGCTAGTCTCTCACCCTCGCATGGAGTGCCGGGTCGCAGATGGGGAACGAATCAATGATATATGCGTGGTTGAACGGTTTCGACCCCGAGGTCAAGTCAAGGGGCATCTCGCCACAGATGGTGAGCGTTGTGTTGACTCGCCCTGGCAGCCGCAGGCTGATGTACACTGGGTGAGTGCCTCTTTGTTACGCCGCGCCTCGCAGCACCACACGGAGGGTACTTCTACTTCCTTCTTCCATCTGTATATATCACTCGCATGCTGTTAGCGTCGTAGTTGCTTCGCGGGTCCCCGGCAAGTGCCAGTGCGCTCATTGCAATGCTATTTCGAGTCCTTGGGTCCGTATTGTATACCTTCCCGTCGTGATCTATGTCGAGTTGTTTTGAAGTACGCTCCCAAGCCAACCTTGGGCTGAGCGGGCGAAAGACATAGACTTCTGGGGCCACGCGAATGGTCTATGTAGTGAAGCACTCACTCTCGTCGGAAGCACCTCTGTATAACCCTAACCTCAACTAGATGCATGCGCGCTCTACCTGGCAGTGCACACTGCAAATATCAACCTTCAAATACTACGTCCGTGAGTTGCACTCGGCTTTATTGACAGCAGATGGCACCGTGATAACAGCTGGACTGCACAGTGCAGTGATAGCGCTTTCCTGTCTCCTATATCAATGCTTCCAATGAACGCCTAAGCCCCGAGGCCTACTACGCCGGGACCGGCTCAGTAGCAAGCTGTACCCATCATTGTTGCAAAGCACACGCATCGCAGCGTACTCCCAGTGTGGCGCTGCCGTTTGGCATAGAAGTCCCACCACCTATCAAGTTCCCCTAGGCTATGGAGCCCGCAGTGCCAACCGCAAGCTTGGGAACGCGTGGCGGAGTCTGGTAGTTCTGATATGCATTGTAACCATTCTGGACCGCAGGCATTCGAAGGAGTATCTTGACGCCTCTCCGGCCATATGGTATGTGGGTGCTTCCTCGGATGTGGACGTGGACTTGGTAACTCAGAACTCTGCAGGCGCAGAGTTGCTGCCCGAATACGCTTCCAATGATTCTGATTCACTGATACATACTTGCGTTGCAGTAAGTTTTCAGATGTAGCTGTGCATGCTTCGAGTCCCAATCGCTGGTCCGAGTATATGGAAAATGCGCAGCTCCGCTGCTCTTGCGGTAAGTGTTCTAAAGTTCATCACTCATTGATGAAGTGTGCATATACCATTGGCATCCACAGCTTCTCATCTATCCACTCGACATCCGAGCTTCCTAGACGTTGGCGTCATCGGCCTTGGAAGCATCAGGGATCCATCCAGCATGTCCCATGATGGACGACGGGCTCACTTCCCGCCTCAAGGTGGCTATGGGCATTATAAGATAGTAGTGCCATCGTCATGCCTTTCGCCCCAAGCAACAACGCTATGGCGTCTACGAATCCCTATGGTATTTTCCCTCACGACTCGTCGCTTGAGCCTAGGCTCGGGGCATTCTTGCTTGCCACATTCATAGGCTTGATGTGAGTGCTAGCCTCGCATTAGTACGTTGGAGCTGATCCTAAACGGCCCAAACTGCCAGGCTATACGGGCTTACGTTACACCAGTCGTATAGATACTTCCGGTTGTTTTCTGCAGACATCCTACTCCTCAAGACAATCGTACGTATTGTGAATTCTCAGTTGGCTGTACAGTATTGACGCGAAAGCACCGGTGGGAAGGTTGTACTGACTGTGTAAGTCATCTTGAGGAGACGCCCTGATCGTATCTGAACGAACATCGTCAGTATAACGGAGACTATACACATCTTCTTGTGCACGCACATTTGGTGAGTACATACTAGTCTCTAACACAAACACTCCTTGACATCCATGGTATCGTCAAGCTATTTCTACCTGGTTACCAACTACTTCAATCCCGCCGTCCTTCTCGAAGGCGTTTGGTAAGACGTGTCCGTACTACGAATGAGCCCCGCGCTAATCTTCTGTACATAGGTCGTTCCAGGTAAGTTCTTGGCATGAAGGTTACTGGAAACTATTCCTCAACGTAACAACGAGTAGGTTCTTCCCATCGCAACGGTATGCATACTGCATGTGTATTTTTGCCGCCATATTCTCACGAGAAATTGATAGACTATAGTCATTTCACTCTCGCAAGGGTGAGGGGATTCTCGTCCATATGTTGTCCGGCATACAATATCTGACTTTAGGACGTACAATTACCCTTACAGCTTTTTCGCCCGCCGCGTATATCTCCGTGAGTTGTCCGCATAGTATTTGACTTGACATGACTTCTTGATGGACACCAGTTGGAGCGCGTTTCAGGCCCATTGTTGCCGTCATCGTACGCCCTTCTCTCCTTTCTTCTCGGGATGCGGCCCGATGACGAATCTGCATTGGCATTTACAGCCAATCTTGATGCTTGTGGCTATTGGTGAGTACGACCGTGGCTGGTAGCGGGGAATCGACGTTAACCTTGCGATGTGTACAGGATTCGCCATAGGTAAGTCTTGGAGATGGACGAGAGGCGTCGTGCCGTATACTCATCTCAATATGTCACCTTCATGCTTCATCCAGCCACGTCAGTAGAAAGGTGAAGCCAC
Organism: Cubamyces sp. BRFM 1775; assembly: GCA_022385745.1. Lineage (NCBI taxonomy): Eukaryota > Fungi > Basidiomycota > Agaricomycetes > Polyporales > Polyporaceae > Cubamyces > Cubamyces sp. BRFM 1775. The sequence continues at coordinate 77,597 of MU278578.1, forward strand.
GCGACTTGCGCGATGTCTTTCAGCTCTTATGCTGACGCCTTCGGGATCCAGCTTCATAAGCGGAACATTCGCCAATTTTCAGAGGCATACGGTACGTAGGTAGTGAAGAGGCCCAACAGATTCGACTGCTCGAGTTCAGGGGGCTGACCTCTGTATGCACTAGTGGCTGATATCAGCGGGCTTCGGAGCCGCCCTGTTGATTGACGTACTGCTGTCCGGGGCCCTCGTCATCACCCTGCATGGGAGCAGGACTGGGTTTGAAAGGTGAGTTTCAGCATCCACTTCATCGTGGTCGTATAATATTGAGGCTCGCCAACTCGTAAAGGACGGACTCTCTGATAGACGTACTTATAATCTACAACATCAACACGGGTAAGTCCTTCGTATATCTACGTCTCATATAGTTATAACCCCTCTCACCTATCGCCGCCATGCACCCCCGTGCCTTCAGGGCTGTTGACGGGGTATGTACCCGAGTCCACCGACTTTCACGTACACTCATTGGCCTGATTGCTGCACATCTCGCAACAGGGTGTTTAGCGTGCTTTCACTCGTATTCGTATGTATCACGCCCTTGCGATCCTGCATTGCCTGACATCTAACCCCATTCAGGCGGTCGTCGCGCCCGACAATCTGATCTACTCCGCGTTCAATCTCATTGCAACGAAGTGTACGCTTTCCCCTCGCGAACGTCTGCAGCCGCACATGTATAACTGATAGCACAATCCCTAGGTTATGCAAATTCTCTCCTCGCCGTGTACGTGGAATGAACTTTGACCTGCTGTAGTAGTCATACAGACAGACTGATCCCAACGCGGCGACAAGGCTCAACTCCCGAGGCACGCTCAAGGACAGGATCCAAGGGGATTGCTTCACCACGGGCACCCTCGGTAGGACCATGCTTGCACGCACGGCTGATACTCAACGCAATGCAATTGAGATGTGGAACGTGCCCGAAGTGCGTATGCCTCGTGCAATCGTGCCGAGATCAGAGCAGGATTTCATTCCGTTGGTTTCGCTAGTCACAGCTCCCAGACAGCGACGAGACCGGGGTAACCAGTACGGTGGTAGACATCAAGGTACAGCCTGGGAGAGATATCCCTGTGATCATACGAGGCGATGAAGACAGCGTCCACTCGGAGCGGGTAGAGCCGAAGTAGGACACTTTGCTCTGCAATTGAGCATGGTCAGGAAACCCTCGTGCGTAATTGGCAGAAACCTTGTTAGTAGGCCTGACTCCGACTGTGATGTGACTGAGGATGAAGAAATGTCGTGTAGAACGCTCTGTTGTAACGTTTCCGATCCCGTAGATTCCGCATATTCCTCCTGTGAATGCCGATTGTCCGTTCACCGCTACCACTCACGCAAGCCTCCGTCCTCGCCTTTCCACACTGCATTCCTCCAGGCCTTCTCGCTTATATGCTTGGACGCAGCTTCACGTACCAATGCTTCGTTGATCTCGATGCCGAGGCCAGGTCCTAGTGTCACCATCAGTATCTTTCCCGGTAAGCTCATTAGACGCAACGATATACCTTGTAGCGCTTCGACATAACCGTTCTTCACGGTGAACACGGTCGGGTCCACGAGGTACGTGAGGAGGTCCGCGCCTTCGTTGTAGTGCATCTAGATGGCAAGCAGGAGGTTATGTGCCCTGGGAAGATCGGGCATGTGAGAAATTAACTGACCTGCAAGCTCATTTCTTGTATAGCGACTGATGTTTCGCATGTTAGAAATCCACCACCATCCCTACGCAATGGATTGGCTCACAATTGGGTGCTGCGATATCAACTTGCATACATGCTGCCAAAGCGATGGGGCCAAGGGGACAATGAGGGGCGAGCGCGACATCGTACGTCTCGGTGTACGATGCTAAGCGATGGAGCTCGCTGATCCCGCCACAGTGGGCGACCTGTGAATAGGAGATCGTGAGCCACCATATGTATCAATCAAAGGGCATCCCTACGTCCGGCTGGGCTATGTCTATCGCGCGACGCTCCAGGTAGGGCCGGAAGTCGTGTCGGGAGTACAGCCTCTCCCCGAGCGCGATCGGCGTCGAGACCATCTGGGCAAGATCTGCGATCTCTTCTGGCTGCGTTGGTAGGAGTGGCTCTAGCGCCACATTAGTCAGAGGCTCCCAGATACAAAATATTTCAAAGAAAAACATGCCTTCGATGAAGAGCGGCCTAAGTGGCTCAAGCGCCTTTGCGAGCTGCTTTGCCATGCCCTTGTGTAGCCGTCCATGGAAGTCGATGCCCACGTCCAGCCCGAGGCTCTTCACGTCGCGCACGCGCGAGACGGTGTCCTGCAGGAGTGTCGGCGAGTCGATCCAGTCTACGGCGTCGGTCCCGTTCATCTTGACCGCCGTGAAGCCCTGCGCACGGCGCTCCGCCGCGCCATCGAGGACGTCCGCGGGCTTGTCACCGCCGACCCAGACGTACACCTTGACGCGGTCGCGGACTTTGCCCCCGAGGAGTTGCCAGATGGGTACGCCGTGCTTCTTGCCTTTGATGTCCCAAAGGGCGATATCCAAGCCCGATAGTGCGGACTAATGAAGATATCAGAGGCATCGATCAGCCTATGTGCGGGCTATTACTGGGGGCCTACTGACCATGAGCACTGGGCCGCCTCGGTAGAAACGAGAGCGATAGGCGTGCTGCCAAATGTCCTGGATCTGATCAGCATCCCACCCGACGAAGCGTTCGGTGAGGTCCTTGAACGCGCCCTCGATGGCCTCGGTGTGGCCTTCGAGCGTCCCCTCGCCCCACCCCACGATACCTTGCTCCGTCTCGACTCTCACGAAGAGCCATCGAGGCGGGACGCGGAAGATCTATGTGAGAGAAGTGCGGAGCATTTCCAGGTCAGCGCGCCCAAACCGCCCCATACTTGCACAAACAGTCGGATGTAAGCGATGTAAGCACCTCGATCTTTGTGATCTTGTTGGGCGTTGATGGTGTACCGGTCATGGTCAGAGTTACTCTTCCTGATTCTAGGCTTGTGCAGATAACGCTGTATGGATGTGGTTCAGTGAAACTCTCCAGGTTGAGTACTAAGTTGCCTGCGCCTTGCGGCGTAGGGGGAAGACGGTTCGAGAAGTCAGGTGTGCATATTCGGCCCGCATCCCGCTCACCTCCTTTCCGGCTTGGACCGACGTAGGTATACCGAGCCTATACCTTCTCTACGCCCCCCGCAGTCTAGAGGGTAAGGGCAGTGATAGCCTTCCCTGAGAGAATGATCGTGACAACAGAAGTACGTGATACGGCATGATGGTAATTGAAGGCAGTAGGTCCCGGTCAGCATCAATCCACAGTGCCCAAGACTTGAGAGAATACCCCAATGGAGCCAAAACGAGGATAGCAAACAGGACAACATGAAGACAAGAACACAAAGCCCAGAGCGAGAAAGCTAACAAACGAGCACGAGCACACGATCTGAAGCATCCTGAAGCGTGCATCCCGCCGACAACGTTACTGTACAATGCACAAAGTCAGCATCTTCCTTAGTCTGGTCCGTGCAGCGTCGCCTTCGGCAGCACTCCGGCCAGCTCGTGCGCGCGGGGATTGGCCCAGTACATCTTGAAGGCGCGTGATGCGGGGCTATCGAGGCCAGAAGTGCTGCAGGACGCCTCCCAAGCTTTCCGCACCCACGCCTTCGCATTCACGTAGTCCGACACCTGATAGTCGTATCATTATCAGTGCTCCGGCATCCTCCAGCACGGCTGGAAGAGGCTTACCAGTATGCAGAACTGGAAGGCGTCGAAACAAAACGATGCTTCGTAGTGTACAAGCCCCTCGTCCTTGAGCAATCTCAGCGCGAGCTTCACCTGCCATCGACAACGCGGCACGCAGTGAGCCATATACACGGGTCGCAATATGACCACAGACGAACCTTCCTGAGCCCGAGGGTAGGCTCGTTCCCACAGACCCCGACCTCCTCGAAGAGCCGGCGAATCGCCGCCCGCCGCCTATCGCTCTCCAGCAGCTCCTCGCCGACGAGCGCGCATGCCTCGCACACGCACTCAAACCCAAACGCGGTGCGCAGCTCCTCCATCCGCTGCGCCTTCGTGCCGAGGACGTCGACGTAGTTCATGCACAACTCGTCGCCCTCGGCGATGTCGCGCAGGGCGCGGAACGTCATCCGCTGCGCGCCCTCGTCCCACCAGCGTGCGAGGTTCGGCTGGCACGAATGGTTCAGGCGTGCTGCGAGCAGGAAGATCCCTGCCCGACGCGTTCCGCCACCCCCTGTCCCCTTTGCCTTCCCGCAAGGAAGCGCGTTGGTTTCGAAGATGCCCAGCGCTGGGAGGAGAGCACGTTTCCCCATGCGGGGGGTCTTGTACGCGTTCGCCAGATTGAAGTACTGTCGTTGCTCATCGCGGGTGCACTGTGAGAGCGCAGACATCACGGTCGAATTCGTCCGTGACGGCGGAGGAGGCTGAGTGAAGATCGGGGACTCGCTCAGCACTATGCACCCTTTGGGGATGGCACGGGTCGCGAAGAGACCGACGCCATCGGTCAGTGGTGCAGAGGCGACCTTGTATGGCGGGATGGAGTCGTCCACAGAGGAACCGGACGACTCGTGTCTGTGACTCGGCTCGGGCGAGGTCCTCGGTGAGTCGGAGGATTCACAGAATGTCGTCTCCTCATCCTCCTCCTCGTCCGCAGTCGCGATGGTCTCCAGAGAGGGTGTGTGCACGATGCACACCGAAGACCGCGAGTGTCTGTATGGCGCAGACGCAGCTCGCATAGAGGGCTTCATAGGACGACTCTGGGGACGATGATCCATCAGGACGAAGACAGGGAGAGTGGGTGGCGGTTGCAAAGGTAGAGGGCGGGTACGCGGCGTATAGCTGGGGCCCCAGGCCAGAGGTGCAGAGGATCCGACCTGGAAGCTGCATACTCTGCATACTAGTCTAGTCTGGGAAGGCGCCTAAGCCAAGGAATGCGCCGGAATGCGCATCGATTCACGGATGTCCAGAAGCGTGCAGGGAAGACTAGGAATGATCTCAGAGAGGTCCTCCCCAGCATGCCGAGCACACACAATGTCCTCGCAGCAGGACACAGCTTGATGTTGCTACTTCGCATGATCTCATAATGAACGCATCGAGTGCTGGACGAGACGGAGCGGCGAGCTGCACGGTTGGCAGAACGTGTCGACGTTCAGTACGGAATGCGATTAGGCGGAGAAGCCTGCCCAGAGAAGCGAATACCTCTCACCTATGAACACGGATCATGTCGTCCGCCAGGGCGGATAAGCATGCCTCGCGTCTGCACTGCGTAGGATGCGCTTAATCACCGTATTTCTGCTCCACACGGACGTTCAGCGGGGATGTGGCCTCCAGTTCCATGCTAGCTGCTGTGATAGACATGGCTGCTGCAAAGGAGAGATCCTCTGGGCACGTGCGAGCGAGAAAGTAGGACAAACGGAGATGAATGGGGTACGGTACGCTGGCTTGGACGAGCCGACATCCGATGTTTACGAGAAGCATCCGAGTGCCTTGCGTTCCGGATGCCGGCTGTCTATTTATCAGGACATGCTTTCCCCTCAGACCTCATGGCTCGTTCATGTTGCTACAGACACCGTGCTCGTCAACGCCTGAGATGGCATGTGTAGAGGGGAGAAAATACTCACCGGCTGCCAATTGTAGGCGTTTCAGAGCGTCCAAGGCTCACAAAGCAGGTCCATCTGAGCCCTAGGACGGGTTGGCAACACGGCGTATTGTTTCATAATAACTACTTGACGTTCCGCGCAATTTTAAGGCACGATGATTTCTTCGTCGGACTCGCTGATGTCGCAAACACGAGTATGTGGTGGTGGGTGGTATGAAGCCACGAGCGCTAGCCTGCGCTAGCAGGAGTGCGGGGTTACATCCGGTAGGCGCCCGAAGAGCGCTTCCTTCGCGCCCTGTCAGTCATCGCGTCTTGCACTCAGGCGGTCACAGTCCATCTCAGACTCTCTCCTCAAACTCGCTAGTGAGAGTAACTTAGGGATCAACATGGCTGACGCAGGTGAGTTTAGTGCAGTCTTTATGGCCAGCATACATTGAACGTCGGTGGCGTTGCAGGGTTCTTCAAAGGCACTTCAGCCGACCAAGACCGGCGGTTTTCTGACAAGGAGCTCAAGCTCCTCAAAACGATGAAGTTCCCTCCAGAGTTCGAGAAAAAGGTCTGTGAGATACAAGTACGAACGTATGATTGGCAGTCTAATGGCCGTTTGTTGTACAGGTCGACATGCGGAAGGTCAATCTGTCCGTCATTCGACCATGGATTGTGAAGAAGGTAATCGAACTGGTGGGTTTCGAGGATGAGGTGGTGGTAGAATATGCTATGGGGTTGCTCGAAGACGATTCACAGCCGGTGCGTCAGTTGACTCAAATTCGACCCATCCTTTCTCACTATCTTGTCCCACAGACTCCCGACCCACGTAGGATGCAGATTAACTTAACCGGTTTCCTGACAAAGTCAACACCTGCGTTCATGTCTGCCCTCTGGAAACTTTTGCTAGAGGCTCAAGATTCTCCTGCAGGCGTACCGCGCACCTTCGTAGAGGAGAAGAAGGAAGAAATGCGTCAGGCAAAGGCGGGTGACGTCCGAGCGATCGAAGAGCGTGACCGTCGCGCACGACTGGATGAAATCCGTGCAAATGAGCGCGATGCGCGCGGGGGAGGTCGTGGTCGCGGTCGCGGAAGGGGCAGAGGCGGCCGGGGCGGCTTTTCGGATGACCGTGGCGACAGGCCGCGGGACAGTGGCTGGGGTGCAAGAGGCGGGGTATGTGCTTCTGATATCCTCGCTCTTTCGAGTACTCATACTGCCTGAACCTTCACAGCGAGCTGGGGGTCCTCCTCGGCGCCGGTCTACATCCCGATCCCCGCCCCCTCGTTCCCCGCCTCCCCACAGACGGCGCTCGGCCTCCCGCGACAGCGCACGTAGCTCTCGCTCTCCGTCTCGCTCCCGCACACCACCCGCGCGTCGCTACCGCTCGCCTCCGCGGGGTGGCCGTTCGCTTTCGCGCGACCCACCTCCACGCCGCCGGCGCTCGCCTCCTCCACGTTCATTGTCCCGTTCGCGCTCTCCCCCTCCAGCTAGGAGGCGTTTGCACTCCCCTTCCGGTTCTCCTCCCCCGTCTCGTGACAGGCGGCCGAGGGACTCGCGTAGTCCACCCCCGCGTAGACGCCGCGTTTCGCCCAGCACGAGGTCACGTTCTCCCCCATCGCGCAGTCGCACGCCACCCTATCGTGGAGGAGGGTATGGTCGCCGGCGGAGCCCCAGTAGAAGCCGTTCTCCCCCTCGCAGAAGACGCCGGAGCCCTAGCATAGGACGAGATAGGAGCCCCCCTCCGCCCAAGAGGCGTGCTCTTTCACGTGAACGGAGCCCGGTAAGGAGACGTGGCAGGACGCCTAGTGGCAGTCGAAGCCGGAGTAGAACACCAGAGCGCCCACGGGCGTCAGGTTCGCGGAATCTTGACAGGATGGAAGTGGATGGCGACACGAGGGGTGGCGATGGTGGTGAATTGAAGATTAGAGGTCAGGCAGAGGCAGAGCGTCGGAAGGAGCACATGGATGTCGACGGTGATCAGGTCAGTTCCTCCTCGCGACTTGCATCTCCGAGATATGCTCATGGACATGCTTCACATCTGTCAGGTAGACAAAGAAGAATTAGCGAGGAGGGAAAGCGAGCTGAAGGAAAGAGCGTTGCGCAACAAGGTCGTGCGCACGCGCAAAACAAGCAGCTCTGCTAACGCTACCTCCGGTGCCGGTTCCAGCTCCGGCTCAGGCAACTGAGCAACTGTATGCTACGGCCTGACGCGTATATTCCTTCTTCGTTCTTGCTCATGCCATCGTGCTCACTGTTCCTGTGTAGTATTCTTTCTGCTAGAGTATCACCGCCTTCTTGACTTGACACCTCCAATTCCCACTGGAGAAGTACACTTTCCGATGTGTCCTATCCCCCGTAAACGTATCCCCGCGCATGTATATGCTATTTTTGCTTCTATTGATCATGTTCTCCCCATGTCAGAACAGGAGTGCGGCTAAGAATAGCAGCATGCACTTGCTAGTCCCTTCTCGCGACGACAGTGTATAGGCCCGCGGGCGCAGCGCGCATTCGGTATATCCGCAAGACGCGCTATCGACAGCGAGTACGCCACTCCGGGACGTTTTCGGGTATTTTGCGGACGCGTCGCGTCGCGCAGTGCGACGAGAAAGCTGTGCGACTGTGTGACCATCGGACGACGACCCTCGTCCCGACCGTCCTCATGTGACTGGTCGCTCCACCTCTAAATCCCCCTCGGTTTCTCCCTGCGGCATTTTGCCCTGCGCATCGTCTATGTCGTAGAACGGAGCGGGCCTGGAAGAAGCACGGATATACAGCCCTTCTGTGTGCGTCATGCTCTGCCGCGCCTGTGCTGAGGTCAATGGGCACGAGCTATTCTGAGCCGCGTCTGTTTGCGGTTTTGGCGAAACCCCCTCCGAGCTTTCGAAGCAGGTGGGCTGGGTGGTAGGTGCAGGTCGGTATTTAACGTGTGCGGGTGTGGGGAAGGGGAGGAGGTTCCTCAGGACATCAGTATCCGCTGGTGCACACGGCTACTCACCTCTCCTAACTCAACCAAAAAGGCTTTCTACCTTCGTCTCTCGACCTCTGTTCACCATGCTCGCGAAGCTTGTCCTCGCCGCATCCCTGGCTGCATCCGTCGCCGCCCACGCTACCTTCCAGGAGCTGTGGATCAACGGCGTCGACCAGGGCTCGTCCTGCGTGCGGCTCCCGCAGAGCAACTCGCCCGTGACCAGCGTCAGCACCCCCGTATGTACTCGCTCATGTCGCCCCGATCGCCTTCGATCGGCATGGATATAGCCGCTAAAAGGAGTTACATCTATAGGACATCGCATGCAATGCGAACCCGCACCCGAGTGACGGCATCTGCCAGATCATGCGTGAGTCCCTCTCGTTGTGTCCTGGACGCTCCGGACAGCGGCTGAGTGTGTGCTTGAAGCTGGTGACGAGGTCACCGTTGAGATGCACCAGCAGCCGAACGACCGGTCGTGCGCGAACGAGGCCATCGGCGGGAACCACTACGGCCCCGTCATCGTAAGTGCCACAACATATTCTGAGGCACGTCAACGAGACTCACAGGTGGGACAATAGGTCTACATGGCGAAGGTCGAGGACGCGACCTCGGCGGTCGGCTCGTCAGCACAGTGGTTCAAGGTCGCCGAGATCGGCCTCCCATCGAGCAACCCTGACTACTGGGGCACTGGTGAGTCTTTAGCTGTCTCATTTGCCGTTATATACGATGCTCACGCTCGGCACAGAGGTTCTGAACGTCAGTACACGAGTTCAAGCACAGGTTTGCGTGCAGGAGGTGGCTCACAAGGGCGTTGCAGGACAACTGTGGCCACTACACGTTCAAGGTCCCGTCTGACATTGCACCCGGCAACTACCTGATTCGCGCTGAGGTCATCGGTGAGTTTCTTTCCATCTCTGCACATGCTTGTCATGTGCTTGCATAAAGTAAGGATCGGCCCTGATACTGCTATCATCTAGCTCTCCACGTCGCCAGCTCCGTCGGTGGCGCACAGTGAGTACTCTTCCTCATGTCCATTCTGCAAATGCTAATCAAGCCCGAACAGGTTCTACATGTCCTGCTACCAGGTCAACGTACGTCTCTCAACTCCCCCCCAAACGTTCATAGGACACGCGGGCTGACCATAATAATGTTAGGTTGGTGGTTCCGGTAGCGCCAACCCTCCGACTGTCAGCTTCCCCGGCGCGTACAACGCTCAGGACCCTGTACGTCCCCTCCGTTTCGCCCTCGTCCACGCTCATTCGCATGGCTGACACCCGTCCCATCCCAACAGGGCATCCTCATCAACATCTACCAGCAGCTCTCGACCTACACCAGTACGTCCTTCCCCCATACTAGCCCACAGCTCTCGTTCTGATCAATTCTCCCCCCTCCCCGAACTTGCGCACCAACAGTCCCCGGCCCGACCCCCTACGCAACGACGTCGCCCGCTGTGGCGAACACGCCCTACCCGACGACCGCGACCTGGAACACAGCCCTCCAGCCGACGACCGTCCCCACCGCCGTCCCGACCCCGGGCACGCCCGGAATCGGCAAGGCATAAGCCAACAAACTTGAGCGTTGGAGCATTTTCGCCCTTCGTAGATCCGGAGTCGGTGGGTCATGGATGGGTACGACGAGGCGATGAGAGCCTGGGTGTGGTGCTTTTGGCGTATGCATCATTCACGACTCAGCTGAAAGATTGAATGAACGCATTTTCTTTTCTGACTAAACGAAGCTATGCTCGTCGTTTGTCTCGCTGGCCAAGTGACGTCGTGCTTGAGGGCGAGGGATGGTAACCACAATGAAGGTACTGAATCGGGCGGAAGATCTTGGACTGCGAGAATGCAGAGAATACCTCGACGTATGTGCACAACACTGGTGCATAAGCAATGGCGCAGATGGAAAGCAAACACTGCCGGTTTGTAATATCACTGAACCAAAGAAAACAAATCCGAACACAACGCGAACACAGTGAAGCTTAGATCTTCTGTAGAAGTGACTGGACTTAGAGCCAGGGAAATATTAGTATAGCATGATATTCGTACTTTCCTACTATCTTCGTACGCGCGTCCGCCGCCCCCAACACATATAATGCGAACCATATACGTAGCACAGGGCGAAGCGCGGTAGAGCGGGCGGGACAGGGTACGGATAGTAAGCGTCAAGCGACATCATCATATCGTCCGTGAGCGGGGAACCAACGACCAGTAACGACGGGGATGGAGAGGGGCAGAGTGCCCGGACTGAGGGTATGCCGAGGCGGAACGAGAACACGAACTAAAACACACAACATCACAAGCTATAGTACTAGGATCCAGCATCAACACGGCCAGCACCAACAATAGCGACAACAAGGAGTAAGAGTCAGGTCCAGAGTCCGATATCAGGAGAAGTGGGAGGTTTATGCGACGAGTACGGCGCCGAAGACGACTGCAGCGCCCGCGACGGCGAGCTCGAATGCGGGCGCGCGGAGGGAGATCGCGGCGTTGGTGCCGTTGTTGTTGCTCGCGCCGCTAGTGGTAGTAACTGATGTGGTTGCACCACGCGAGCCGGAGGGGACCTGCGAGATGAAAAAATTTGGTTAGCATGTTGCAAAGACGAGGGAAGGGAAACGAAGAAAGACGAGAATAAGATAAGAGCGAAGCGGGACAGCGAGCGCGCCGATGGCACTGATCCTCACGAGAACCCCCTTGCGTTACGTATGACTAACAAACTCAATGCTCGCGAAGAGCGGGGAGGTGAGATGCGGAACGAGAAGGCTACGGAGGATCAGGAGAGACAGAAAGACAAGCGCTCACAGAAGCCATAGTGCCAGACGCGCCGCCGGTCGCAGCCCCGGTGCCAACGGACGCACCGCCCGTAGCAGCGGGGCCGCTCCCACTCGCGCTCCCACCCGCGCTTGCCGTCGCGGTGGTCGACTGAGCAGAGCCCGAGCCCGAGCCAGAACCAGAGGTAGCACCAGAGCCAGAGGAAGCGCCACTGACAGTGCCGGTACCGGTCGTCTTCGCGCCTGTGCCCGTCGCGGTCGCGGTGCCGGAGCCCGAGCCAGTGCCCGAGGCGGCGAGACCGTTGCCGATCGTGCTCGTCGTGGTGCAGGACGAGGTGGAGGGCGCGGGGTGCGCATCGGGCGTAGAGGGGTCGCCCTGGTGGAAAGTCGAGGTGCCGTAGACACCCATGGGCTAGGTCCGATCATCAGTATCGCTAGCGTTGCATTGCGCAAAAAGGAGGGACGCACCTCGCCAGTGTCACCGAGACATGCGTCAAACGAGCCTGCGGAGTAGTCGCCGGGCATGTTCCACTCGCAGCCCATAACGTCGTAGATGTGCTGGCAGAGCGCGGGCGCGTTGGGGCCGTCCTTGCACGCACGGAAGCAGAACTCGCTATCGGATACGAAGTTCTGTACAACGCAGGATTGTCAGTGTCTAGTTGAAATTACACGTGCAGCGAAAAGCAGATCCGTTTGCTGACGCATGCACAGGCTTAGCTGCCTGCGCGAGATGCTCTGCATCACTGCGCGTGGGGCAGAGCTGCGCGCGTAGCGTATGGAATGGAGACAACGTGGAGAGGGTGTGGAGACTGACCGTCCATTCGTGCATCTGCGCGTACTGGCCGCCGAACGCGTTGGAGAAGACGAGACCACCGATGGGGTTACCTACGAAATCGTCGATGTCAGCAAATTCTAGCTCCTCGCGCACAAAAATAGATGTCCAGCAAATCTCCAATACGCTCGCAGGGAGCAGCACCAGGCCGCGCGGAAAGCGCAGGGAGGGAGGAAAAGCTATGATGCAAGAAACGCGAGAACGTGACCGTATCGCTGGCCGAGCCAAAAATAGTCGACCAAACGCGACGGCGGTAATTATGGTCAGAAGGCCCCGGACCCATACCGCATTTCGCGCGCAATACCGGGAACGGGCGCGCAGTCGTCGAGAGTCATCTAGAAACCGACCGGAGGATGCATCGCGTGCCTCCCCTTCTGCGTCCTTCTGGAAGCCCGATGCCCAATCTGACCACACCGCGAGGTCTCGCCTGCGAAGGCGCTGGCGCAGAGGGCATCTCACGTTCCGCCCTCGGTAGCTTGAACTCGTGGGGTCAAACCTAACTCAGTGCTCACCGTTTCCATCAGCACCATGGGGGTCGAGCTCGCCTCCCTCATCGCCCTTAGGGATGTTGATCTTCGTCAGGTCGCCGACACCGGTTATCTGGACGTAGTCAGGAGTCTGCACAAAGTGCGCGCCAGTGATCGCGCCGTCGGGAATGAGACGGGTCCCGTGGCCGTCCTTCGTGCACCAGGCGACTTCGATACGCTCGGTGTCGCCGATGGTGGAGTTGGCGCCGGGCTGTGGGGGAGCGAAGACACACCAGTCGTCGAGCGAGTTGACTGCATTTCGTAGTTAGCATGGCATGCAGGACAGAGCTGAAACGGAGATAGGGGCGTACGGTAGGCGTTCTGGCACATCGAGTTCTGGTCGTGGCCGGAACCGCACTGGTTGGTGCCGGACTGGCCCTGCTCGGACGTCTTGGGCGCATTAGAGGGCAGGTACGTCGCGCTGTACGTCTGCGCGAGCGCGACCGAGGCAAGCGTGAGAGAAAGGAGGGGCGCGTAGCGGAACATGGCTGGCGAGCCTAGTGGTAGGGGGAGAGAGGAGAGGAGAACGTCGAGGGAGACGGGGAAGGAGAAGAAAGGAGAGATGGAGAGGAGGATTCCGCGATGGAGGGCGGAAGGTATATAACGGGGAAGGGGAGTTTAGGCCGAGGTGGGTCAGGGTGTGCTGTGCCCGGAGGGGCGAGACATTACACGCGCGGCCGACATTTGTCCTGATCACCTGCCCTTTGGCTGCCTCATTCAAGTCCGCTCTCCCATGGCCGTCTGCCACTAGTCCCGTACGCTACCGCGTCGCTTCCGGGAGCGAGCGGAGGATGCAGACCGCTCACTGTGGGGGTCATCGATCAGCCACTTGCAGTAAACGTGAACATGAGTAAGCAATGAGTTTACCTTTCGCAATGTACTTATTGGCAGCCATGAGACTGTGGCGTGTATTGAGATAGTACCAGTTCGGCTGTGTTGTTAGAATGCTGGCGGACGATAAGTAGCAGCTGGCATCTCCCGAGCCCTCGACATCACGATCAGGGCTCGCTGATCGCGACGGCGTGCACTGCCCGGCACACCGCGGGTGACCTTGGCACAACATCAGCTTAAGCGCCTAAGCTTTCATTTCGATACACACTCAGCTGTTGTGGCACGAACTTCATTGCACGGGTAATGCAGGCCCCACTTGTAAGTTGCAACATTGCATGGTTTTTGATATCGGCGTTCGTTCATTCGAATCTATAGATGGTTGCACGCGTCTATCAAACGAACTTGAAATCGTGCTGAGTCGATGATTGCGACACTAAGTACAATACAGTACATTTCGTCAATAAGTTTAACTATTCATCCCACAGACCCGAACGACTACCAGCGAAATACGATCGCGCACCTCCCACAGGTGCAGTGGCATGCAGATGCGGCCGGGTTCGTGTTGCGCTCAGCCGCAGAACTCGAAGTTGGGGCAACCGACCGCGGTGCCGTACTCTAGAAACCGGGCGTCGTCGGTCAGCAACGGAACGTATACAGATGCGAAGGCTGAAGCGATATGTCACCCCGACCGCCCGAGGTACCTGTAGGGCCTGTTCCCAAGGACATCCGCGGGGGTCGGGATGATGCGAGGGAAGAAAGGGCACCACTCACTCGATCCGTCCACGCCGGCCACGGCAAGAAGGGCTTGCAACACTCCCCCAAGGCCCTCGCCGGCAAGCATGCCCGCCTACGCAAATAATGTCATCAGAAAGGCTGACCACCCCGAGGCGACAGCAAGCTGCCAGCGGATAGGACCACTCACAGCGACGGCAAACATGTACATGTCGAACCCGACCGGGCTCCTCTTCGCCCACACGTAGTTGAAGATCGACCCAGCGCCCATCGCGATCGCATAGTACACTTGTGGGGTCACGAACGCCTATCGTGTTAGAGTCCATGATAAGCCATCGGAGTATGGGGAGAAGGGGCGTCAGGAGGGAGAGAGGAACGCACCAAACCAACGGCATTCCAGTTTGGGACCCAGTGCCAGTACTTCTTCGGGATCCACAGGTGCTTGACGATGACGGACACGACAGACGCGATGCCGAGCCCGATGGCGGTATATCCCGACGATGAAGGGATCGCTGAGCAACGTCCTGGTCAATACTTGCCAAGAGCAACAGAGATGGGCAGAGAATACTTACGCAGCTTCGGCGCGACGACTGCAGATGCAACCGCGGCCCATGCGCTCACACTCGGCGCACCGTATGTGCATTCGCCCGTTTCGGGTGGGTAGAGGATACAGGGCGAGGCCGACGTGAAGAGGATGAAGAGGCCGACATTGAGGAAGATCGCGACGACCGCGCCGCACAGCTGCGCAACGAACTGGTTCCGCGGCTTGGCGCGAAGGAGA